>WSYH01005014.1:11683-47838 GCA_036426205.1 Ascaphus truei
ATAAAGTGAAGAAAATATACAGGACTTGTTGTGCTTTGGAAAGATGTATCTCTGTGGATGCTTTGTAGTTAAGGGCAGGTGAAAAGAATTGGCCTTGCCATAGGGGTGTAACATAAATGTACTCACTCTGCCAATGTCAGGAAGTAAAGACAGTGGGTACTGCTTGTGACACAGGGATAGGGGTCAGGCCAAACTAACTGTCAGCACGGACAGGGGGGAATGGGAAAGCCCATTAACTTGGAGGACTGGAGATGTTGCCAGGGCAACCAGGGGTGTGACAGACTGGAAGGAAAAAAGGCAACATAATGTATCCATTCCATCTGCACTGGGGGTGAAACTGCAAGGAAAGTAACATCCAAATACAGCTAGCTGGCAGAACTGCCAAGGAAAGGGGGGGGGGGGGGGGGAAACAGAGAAGTTAGAAATGGGTATTTCTGTTCCATGACATGCAGAGGTCAGTCGAGATCCGGACAGAGAGGGTGCCGGGAGCAGTGCTCCTTTGGACTAGGCCAGGATTGCCCCCTAGGTCCCAGATAGTTCCCCTGAGTCCCAGTAGACACTGAGAATTGTGTACTGTAGGGAAAGGCCTCAGATAGGGACCTTTTCACAGTAGTAATAGTGTGAGATATGCTGCAGGACATTGCCTGAAGAGAAGTGCAGCCTGTTGCAGGGGAGCCTACCAAGACTCCTTGATAGAGACTATTTACAGGGGTACACTCCAACGGGAACCCCCTTCAGAGGCATCCGCCTAAGGAGCCCATACCCCTCGTGAGAGATTCCAGCACGGAACCTCGTCGCGGATTCTCTGAGTTCCAAGTGTTGTCCTGGTCTGGACTGAGACCAGGAAGCTACTTTCCATGTGCACCAACGGGCCCCAACACAAGGGAAGCGCGCTATCCCACACCCATCCTATGGGGAGGGATTAGCTTGTGCACTCAGGGGTTAAGTGCCCAGGCACTCCAGTACTTTGGGATTTCCACCCGGGAGGTGTTGTTGTGGGGTGATATTCTGCTCGCTATGTTATGTTGATGGTGCATGCATAAGGTGTGTTCAGTAAATACCGTTCTTATATAAAGGTGTGTAATTATTGTGTATATCGGTTCCGGTGAGGGGCTTCTCCCACTACGCTGGGATCCCTCGCCAGTGGAGGCGCTGCATCAAGATATTAAGTATTCCCCAGGCTCCCAGTGGCGGAGGATCAGGCCTCCTGGCAGCAAACCGGTAACAGCAGCACGCGTGGTTTCTGTACCCGGGGGGGGGGGGGGGGGTGCTGGGGCTACATAAACATAAGCGGAAAAAAGTCAGTTGTTTGTACATCTTGCATCAGCCGGATTTCTTCCTTCCAGGATAATCTCAGGGTGCGGTCCCGGATACAGGCGCCATCTTTACTGGACAATATCTATTTACTGGGCTGAGTTTATAACACTACTCGGAATAACGGATAACATATATTCACATATCTCTTCTACTCTCACAATCCCCCCTTGAATCTATATTTATTCGTTCCTCCCTAGGGGATACAAGCTGTCCTACGATGCGGGGAATGGGGAAAGGATTTCTTCACTTGACTACTGGCACACACATCTCTAACAGATATTAATACCTTCCATCAAGACTGTAAACATCGTAGGAGTCTCTTTCCCCAGAAACTGGTTCTTATAATAAGAATTATGCATAAATATATTTCGGGGGCCTTCGGATAGGCATATCCGACTTAGCTTTTATTTTGCAAAAATGATTCCAGTTCACTTCCTGTACTCATCATCGTTTCTGCTCCAACTACTTTATACATTAGTTTCCGATAAAGAGGAATGACACAGCAAAGCACAAGGATAGCAAAAACAAATAAACATAACAAAATTAATCCAATAGTCGTGAGAATTGACTTCCAGCCTCCAGCCCAATCTGCCAGCCAGTTGGCCCAGCTGGTATCCACCCCTGAATTCCTCTTAACTTCTGCTGCTAGATCTCTGATTTGGTTGAGTGCTTTGACCGTCTTTCCATCTATAACAGAGTTTTCTGGGATAAACGTGCAACATTCTTCTCCGAACATTGAACATACCCCCCCTTTTTCCGCTAAAAGCATATCCAAAGCCATACGATTCTGAAGAGTCATTCTGGTATTTGGTCCTAGTTCCTCAATTATACCTTGGAAAGCGTCCCTACTATAATTGATAAATCTCTGTTGGTTGTAATACAGATAATTGATCCAATCAACATTTTTATTAATTTGTACTTGTGGGATGATTGATGCGAATCCAGCGGAAATTTGGTCTTGGGCCTTAAATTCATCAGGGACCCCCCTTGGAACCCCTATTGCATCTCTATATACCAAATTATCACTTTGTAGAGCTGTCTCAATACTCCTTTTTGACCGCGGCAAAGAGAGAGACTTCCTGAATAGGTACTGCTCTTCTGGTTCCCATGGGAGCACTCTAAAAGGCATAACTACCTTAACTAATGCACACTGTCCTTGCCACACTGGGGGTAGAATGTTCCGGAGTTTACCATTTCCGCATAACCAATATATATCAAACATATGTGCAGTGTGATTCTGGAGTTCGGCAGAGGTTATAGATGAGTTAAAAGCGCAGAACCCTGAGTTAAATCTTCCTAGCTTTATTCCCGAACATTGGCACATTGCTCTTGTTCTCAAGGTTTTTTGGCTTAGCTGAACCGCTCAATATCAATTGGAACTTCAGAAGAAAAAAATGTATTTTAAACTAACATTCATTCCAACTTTCATACAGACAATAGACAATATCAGGCACCTAAGATGGATGCTGACTCAAAATGGTTGCTTAGATCCCAGTGCTGTTATGTCAGACCCCCCCTTACGTCATATTCTCACTTTGTCACTCCCTCCTTTTTATTCTTAAAACATAGCTTTTGAGAATAAAGTTCATGATGATAGTCCAGGGATAACTCAGAGGACAAGGGTGCGTGCCCTTCACTGTCATAGTCTCGTAAGGCGCTGCGGCCAATATGTCTTTTGATGAATTGAATAACTGTGGTCGGCATCTTCTTTCTTCACGGTACTGCTGTTTTCTGGCATCTGTAAAGAGTGGCATCCGATTGGGGGAGGGGGTCGCACACCTGTGGATCATACCTTTGCAACACGTGACACCCACATATATGACAACAAGTAACACTCCCAAACACATCAAAACATTCAAAAAAAAAAAAAATTGCTCCAAGTGATCTAAGCCATTCACCTAACCCCAAGGGTGATAATCTGTCACTTCCCTTTGTAAACCTCTTTTGAATCTCTTGTATTTAATCTAGTTCATGCTGCACATTGCTACACTGATCTGAAATAAAAACACAACATTGTCATTAACCAAACACATAACCCTCCTTTTGAAGCTAAAACATAGTCTAAAGCAATTCTGTTTTGTAAGGCCATAAGCCTAATCTGAACCTGTTCTTGGATTTTCATAATCATCACAACATTCTATTACTGAGAATTGAGGGGGTTTGGTATCTGTGGAAGCTAATGCATGATCCTCACCCTGCACGCATTATATACATCAATCACTCAGAATATCAGAACAGACGATGTCTGCGATGGGTCAACATGGCTGACTTATGATCCTTTCCTTGTGGCTGACACCCGCCCTCCTTTCGGTGGAGGTGCAACACACTTCTGGATCAAAGTTTTGCTGCACATGACACATACATAGAGAGTGAAGAGTACTGCCAAAACACATACAAGAGCTTTCACAAGCCACGCTTCCAGGAAACCAATCCTCCCATCAAGGCTCACTTGTACATACACCTTAAATTTCTAACTTAACACACTCTAAAGAATCTAAATATTGAGTCTCTGAAAAAATGAAATGTTCTGATAAAACCTGATAAAACCTGGCCTTAGCCTGGTGTCTTATTTTCCTCGTTGGTTAACGGTTAGAGTTTTGACTCGGCAAGACGTTAACTTGCTGCGACTGTGCTTTAGGTGACTTTGGTCTTTGGTGGCGCTGGAACGTTTGGTGGAGCTGGAACGAGCTTTACTGTACTTTGGATCCAGGAAAATGACTCTGCCGCTTTAATTGCTGTATTGGTGATTACTTTAGGCCTTTTCACCTGGGATGAGGAGCATGCTTGTTTAGGAACTACTTGACCTTTAACTCCGTCCCGTGTAGGAGCACTTTTATCATACCCTATGCCTAGAGAGACTCAAAAAATATATTAGTTGCATACAACTTATTGTTTTATTACCAATAACATGGTCCTTAATTCATTCCTTTGGACTGCTGATAGTCATAAATCATCCCATATGTGTCTCATAGGGAGATAATTTATACCTAGGAATCAATTCTTGTATCAATGTGTTTACTCCTGTCTTAGCATCCACATATAGACAGAGGTATTCCCTATTAATGTTCCTCAAATTAAAACTAAGTAGCCAATGTGAACCTGACTTTGATACAATCTAAGTTCCTGAAACTTTAGGGCCTCATCCCTTGCTAACCCACTTGTTTCCATAATTAATTCTATCCTGTCTGCAGGCCATATCCCTAAGACCTGGGAAACTACCAGAGTTTGTCCCAATCTTCAAAAGTGGGGACAAAAAACACTGTCTCAAACTACAGGCCAATCTCTCTTCTCCCAATACTATCCACTGTTATGGAAAAATATTCCCTCCCAATTAAACCATTATTTTACCCATACAAATTTCCTAGCCACTCCCTATCTGGCTTTTACCCCAAACACTCCACTGTAACGATTCTGTTAAAAAATTGAAATGCCTTCTACATAATGCATACCTTATTCACTTATGTAACTGCTTTTGCAACTATGTATCCCCTGTATTTAACCCTATACACAAGACACACCCACAAATGAGAGGTGACTCCCAAATTCACCACCCTCTAGCAAACCCATTCTAGATTACACAGCAATTTTTACAATAACCACTGCTTACGGACACCTTTGGAAAAAAATAAATGGTTAATTCGTTATAACATACATCACATATTCAGTTAATAGACAAATGATTTTGTATAAGACTTCACACTAATGTCTTGCTTTATATAATCTCTTTGCACAGTGCTGAGCACATGGTCAGCTTTATAATTTTAAAAACACTGCATATTCATCTGACTAAAGAAAAAATAATTCTATAAGACTTGTTTCCGGGCAAAGAGCCATCTTGTTTCTGGGCATTTCGCCAATTGACCCTGGAAAGATAAGATAAAGATACACCACAGCTTCTTCCTGAAAAATAATAATTATTAGCTTGGAACTTTTGCTTAAAGTTTAAATACATGGAGCTTTATCCAGAGCCCTAAGAACTACATTTTTTATGACCTTTCAAAAATTAACCAACAGGCTTTTATATAGCTGAGGTTCATTTAACATCTTAACACACAAATAACGCCACACGCTCATGCTATTTCCCTCCACTCAGTTCTTTTTAATGCTTTCTGTTTTAACTTTCATAGTTTCACTGACTTCATTCACTACAAATTCATGCTATCTTGTGACAAGGGGGCATAATTTTATTTTCTCGTCTTTCTCCTGACTAGCAGGCTCACGGGGGCGGTGAGCTCCACAGGAGTAACAATTATCCCTGCATACTGGGTTCTGTGATTTGCATATGGGACATACCCAATATGGTGATTCCACGGGACATGGACTATTTTGAGGATATGGAGGGGGAGAGTCAACTTTAGGGGTAGAAGGTGTAGTTTTGTCACTTTCGGGTACTTTCATATAACAGTAACTTTTCTTATCTTTCCCTCCACATTCTATTTCAGTGAAACCTTCCTTTTGAAGCTCAATAGCCACACATAGATAAATCAGTCACACCACAATTAAAACAATCTTAGCCTCCCTTTTCTATCTCCCGCTCGGTCTATTTTTCTCTGGACAGCCTTGGTAACATTAAACCAGGCTTCTGCTATCTTCAGCAGGTTGTTATCATTCAAAATTCCTCTCCTTTTTTTTTTTTTTTTTTCCAATATCTTTCGCCACTCTTCTGGCTGTAACCTGCCTTCTGCTGCAGTAATACTACATACTTTAAACAGCGTACTTGCTTTATTTTTCACTTGTTCTTATATTAACTTCTGTCCTGGCAATGATAAAATAACTGCAGCGGTACCCTTCTGTCACTTAACAGAATTATTTTGACTCATACTAACGTAAGGTACATTTCCATGTGGGATTCAAAAATCACATAAGACTGCGCTCCCTGAACTTCCCCCTCCCATAGAAAAAGACTCCTCTTTCTAGTTGCTATTAGAACAGAAGGAAAAAGAGGAAAGGGAGGGAATATTTTTCCAGTTTCTATTCTCTCTCTCGGTGGCAGGCTAAGACTCCTTTCCCTGTCTTACTTGCCTGTGCTTAAATGTTAAAACTGCACCTTTTTTTTTTTTTTTCCTCTTCACTTATATCACTTTTGCATATTCGTTCTTAACAACTTCGGTTGCAATCTTCCCGTAGGCGGGACTCCCGCCAGTTTATATAGATTAGTAGCATGTTTGGTATATTTCTTTCCTTCTCGAGTGCGGACTAAATCTAGTGCTGTCTGTGCCCCTGTGGGCAACACATGTTTTTTCTTAAATAAGTGCAACATCTCTGAATTCTCTGTTCGTCCCACTAATATCTCGTGGCCGGTCCTGTGTCACCGTCTCGAGGGAACCACTGTTTGGTTACCGCCCTCAGACGCTGGGTCCCTGACCCCAGACACCCGGTACCGGAGACAGAGTACTATCTCTACGTCTCGAGGGAACCACTTTTTCAGGTTACCGCCCTCAGAGCATCAGTGCCTGTCCTGTTCCCCTTTACTGGGCTGACAGCCTGCACTTCTCGGTGCCTGTCCTGTTCCCCTTTACTGGGCTGACAGCCTGCACTCTCATTCAGGGATTTTGCAATTACTTATCAGAAAAGCAATCAGACAACCCGCAATCTATTTCCCATTAATATCCACTCGGTCTCCTAAGTTCCCAACACTAATGCATTAATACACATACATATACTAGCTACAGTCAGTTGACAAAAATCCCACTCCACTTCGGGCTCCCACTTGCGGCACTGACTAGCATATATAACATGTAAACATTCGCACAACTTAGCAACTTATAGGTGACCGCAAGCAACTGAAGAGTATGATATTTTTAACAGTTCTAAACAGAGCGCGACTCTAAAGATCACACCGTTGTATCACATCAACGTGAGTGAAAGACCTAAACAGATTATACTACCTAGGCAGCAACCCACCGACTTGTCATAGGCAAGATAACACACAAATTGTATGCAAGAGCTTACCTTGACAATGAGGGTGATCAGTCCTCGGTTCGGTGTGTCACGGCCTCGGAAGCAAAATCAGCGACAGGTCAGTCTCTCGTGGTGAGCCGGAGTCACGCTCCCCCCCTTCCACGTTGGGCGCCAAAATATGAGGTCGTGAATCTCACTATATCAGGGTCTCTCTCTCTCTTCAGTCACTTGCTCCAAATTCAATCATGCATGCGCTAGCTCACTAAGAAAGACTCTGACACAAAGTTCAGCTTCAATCTCAGTACATGCGTTATCCCGGGGGTAACACAGGAACTGCTGCTTTATTGTTCAGCTCACACAGTTCATATAGCTTACAATGGGGCGAGGCAGGGGGTTGGGTTTTAGCCAGATATATCTTGCTCCGGGACACGCTGTTGTCTCTCATTGGTACACATTATTCCCCGAGGCGTGCACATTCCTTCGTGCATGGGTGCGTGATCAGCTCATGAGAGACTCGGGCTGATAAGTCAGTTGTTTGTACATCTTGCATCAGCCGGATTTCTTCCTTCCAGGATAATCTCAGGGTGCGGTCCCGGATACAGGCGCCATCTTTACTGGACAATATCTATTTACTGGGCTGAGTTATATAACACTCGGAATAACGGATAAACATATATTCACATAATCTCTTCTACCTTCACAGACACAGCTAGCAGGGGGAGGACACAGCTAGCAGGGGGAGGGGGCACACAGGAGGGAGGGGAGGACACAGCTAGCAGGGGGATGGGAGGGACACAGAAGGGAATATCTGGTTTACAGGAGAAAGACGAATAAATAAGAGACTTAACCTTCCCAGGTACAGACAGGGCTGTGTTATCATGCAGGAGAAATGAGCAGCTGCTTAGGGGCTGATAAAGGAGGGGCAGAGGATAAACGGGGCAGTAACCCCCATAAGGGTAGTGGGACTGTCCTCTTCTCCTGCACAATAGGAAGCTTCAGACATTCATTAGCTGCTCACATCCCGGCCTCCTGAGACCTGCAGTCTGGGCAAATAGCCACTAATGTACTGGGCAGCAGGGGACTGGGACCAGTGAGGGAGGAATACAGGGAGTAATCACAGGCCGGCAGGACTCGCTCACAAGCAGCAACAAGGTAATCATGAGAATATATTAATATATCTGCTTAATCCCTTTTTATGATCTATAACACACACAGTTTTGGTGGGTAAAAAAGTGACAAAAACCCTCCACTGTAAAGCATATAGCAAATGGAAATATTACTGTGTGCTGATTTGCATGTCTTAGACAGGTCTGCAGCCCGCCTCTCACCACTATCCCCCAGCACACACTGTACCCATTTTGGCTTTATTTTTGATAAATAAATCATGACACGGTGTAATATGTCATGTGTTGTTGTTCATCTGAGGTTGTATTTACCTAATTTTAAGACCTGCTAAGGAACAGATGATTGTTATTATGTCCTGATATGTAAAACCATAGAATTCAAAGAGGGTGTACTTTCTTTTTCACACCACTGTACTACTCATTTTAGGGACCCTGCAGAGAGAGAAGTGGCTCAGCTCGATGGCTGTGTGTATTAACCCTTGTCACATACACAAGTCACAGGCTCACTAGTGTGTCATGTGTGACAACTGATAAGGAAGAAAATTAGATGATAAGGGGGTGAGGCGATCAAACCCCTATTTAATATGGTGAAAAGTGGGGTCAGGTTAGAGGGAGTTACTGCATGTTCTGCATTGCCCACTTCTCACTGTATAAAATAATAGAGAGACGGTGTCAGTGTGGAACAGAACTGCTGGACCGGAGAGCGTATCGGGAGCTTTTATCTAAGTTTCTCTAACGCCAAACTGGAGCACCAGATTTATCTGCATCTTTTTATTCATAGTATAGAACTGGACAGTATATGAATTTGTTACACTAAAATGACGTTGCTATTCTATGGCTATTGATCTCTGACTTTTTATACTACATGATTGTGTTACATAATCCTACACCACTGATGGATTTTGCACTGTTTGAAATTAAGTTCCTGTTTGAGAATGGACCATATGTTTGTTTAGGTGCCTCTAACTTTTGGGTTGTTTTTGTGTTAAAAATCTTATGTTTGAAAGCTTATATTAAATTCTGTAAATTTGTCCAATAAAACAAAACATTTCTTCTGTTTCTTTTTTATACAGACACAGCTGATATCCAACAAATATAAATCAAGGAACCTCATATCTCAGCACCTCCAGAGGAGCGCTGCTCACTACCAGCATGGATCCACACGTGTTAAGTGAGTAGGGGAGCTATTTTGGTGGCTTTCAATCTGCGAGGGAATATCTGGTATTTTGCAGTTATGCGACTTGAACACCCAAACTAATCTTGTATAAACCCCTAACTTTCACGGCTCCACTAGGGTGTCACATAAGAATAATCCATAAGGTAAATGCTCAGTCTCTCAGCCATATAGATGGTGCGGGCTGGGAGTGGATGTAAATGTGGAATACAAATGACTCTTCAGTAAACATACTATGGTTTATTAAACACAGTCCATAAACACTTCACATAGATATACACAGATAACATGACACAACACACGCAGCAAAATATAAGCGCTTTAGATAATCATCCTCTAGTACAGGGGTGGGGAACCTTTTTTCTGCTAAGGGCCTTTTTGATATTTATAAAATCATTCGAGGGCCATCCAAAATTATCAACTTAAAAATTAGCCTGCTATATTTGGTCAAACATTTAATGAACTCACCACTAATGTGATGGCTGGAACTGCTTCTCTTTGGGTGTCTGACTGACTCTTGGGTGGTGGGTGACTATGACTGACTGTGGGTTGGTGTCTGTGCACACGCACACGCTCAGAAATCGGGCAGGAGGTAGGGAAATCAGACTCTCAGACCCACCCTCTCTCAGACTCTCAGACCCACTCTCTCTCAGACTCTCAGACCCACTCAGACTCTCAGACCCACTCAGACTCTCAGACCCACTCAGACTCTCAGACCCACTCAGACTCTCAGACTCGCAGACCCACTCACACTCAGACCCACTCACAGACTCTCAGACCCACTCTCTCTCAGACCCACTCTCTCTCAGACCCACTCTCTCTCAGACTCTAAGACCCACTCTCACTCATACTCTCAGACCCACTCTCAGACTGTCAGACCCACTCTCAGACTGTCAGACCCACTCTCAGACCCACTCTCAAGACTCTCAGACCCACTCTCAAGACTCTCAGACACACACTCTCAGACACACACACTCTCAGACACACACACTCTCAGACACACACTCTCTCAGACACACACTCTCTCAGATACACACTCTCTCAGACACACACTCTCTCTCTCTCTGACACACACACTTTCTCTAAGACACACATTCTCTCTCTCAGACACACACTCTCTCTCTGACACACACACACACACACACTATATCTCTCTCTCAGACACACTCTCTCTCTCTCAGACACACTCTCTCCCTCTCTCTCTCTCTCGGACACACACTCTCACTCTCTCAGACACAGACACTCTCAGACACACACACATTCTCTCAGACACACACACACTCTCTCAGACACACACACACACTCTCTCTCAGACACACACACACACACTCTCTCAGACACACACACACACTCTCTCTGACACACACACACACACACACACTCTCTCTCAGACACACACACACACACTCTCTCTCAGACACACACACACTCACACACACTCTCTCTCAGACACACACACACTCTCTCTCTCTCTCAGACACACAGGGGGAGGGAAATCTGATCGGGGGGATCGGAGAAGGTGCCCTCTGCAACTGCTGCTCGGTGTAGGGAGAAGGAGGACCGTGTAAGTGCGCAAGGGGGGGGGGGGAATCTGAGCAGGGGGGATCGGAGCAAGTGCCCTGCTCCGCAACTGCTACCCGGTGTGGGGAGGAGGAGGAGAAGCGGTAGTGATGTGTCTCTCCCACCGCAGACTCGTTCTTCTATCCCCCAAGCCTCTTATACCCCCTCCCAATCCCCCACTCCTCTTATACCCTCTCCCCACTGGAGCGCTGCCTACCCGTGCCGCCCTGGTGATACTTAGGTCCTTAATCACCTCAGGCAACTGCTGCCAAACACAGACAGTGACACACACACACAGAGACACACACAGACAGTGACAGTGAGACAAACACACAGTGACAGTGACACACACACACACACACAGAGACAGGGAGACACACAGAGACAGTGAGACACACAGAGACAGTGCGACACACAGAGACAGTGAGACACACACACACACACAGTGACAGTGACACACACAGACAGACAGAGACACACAGTGACAGTCACACACAGTGACAGTGCCAGACACACACAGTGACAGTGCCAGACACACACAGTGACAGTGCCAGACACACACAGTGACAATGCCAGACACACACAGTGACAGTGCCAGACACACAGTGACAGAGTGCCAGCACACAGTGACAGTGCCAGACACACCGTGACAGTTGCCAGACACACACAGTGAAGTGCCGACACCACACAGTGACAGTGCACAACACACGCTGACAGTGCCAGACACACACAGTGACAGTGCCAGACACACACAGTGACAGTGCCAGACACAGACAGTGACAGTACCAGACACACACACTCTCACACACACACACAGTGACAGAGACAGACACACACACAGTGACACACACACACAGTGACACACACAGTGACACACACACAATAAGCCCACCTCTGCAAACACACATAAAAATAAGGCATCTCCCCCCTTGGGGTGGGTAAGGTGCCTGGGAGGGGGGTATAAGAGGGCATGGGGTTACCTGGGGCCCGTGGATGGGCTGCTGGAGCAGCATAGGTAGCCAGTGCAGCTGAGAGACAGGCAGGCCCGCGGAGCCTAAAGGGAGGGACAGAGGGGCGGAGCCTAAGGAGCCCGGCATTACTGGAGGAGAGAAGGGAGGGGGGCAGTGCTTTAGGAAGAGGCGGGCCAAAAAAAAATCTTCGCAGAGTGACAGCACGGGCAGCCAATCAGCAAAGGGGGAGTTTAAATTTTTTTTTTTTTTTTTTAAACCATTCTTGCAGGCTTGCTTCCCTGGGGCCAGACCAAATGATTTTGCGGGCCTTACACGGCCCGCGGGCCGGACATTCCCCACCCCTGCTCTAGTTGGTTCCGGTCCTATCTAGAGGAGGTACTTATCTTGTGTTACCTGTTGTGAAGGACGAAATGGAAACATCTTTCATGGAGACAGCGATGTTCTAAGAACTTCCATAATTGGCTGATTCAACATAAGTTCAGGTTACTGTGGGGGCAACCCTATGGGATCTATGCTGCACACTTCATGTGTGCGTGTGTGGTTTCCTGTTAATCCATTGGTGACTACTGTCATAGGGACATGTTCCACCCTTCAGCACAAGACCGAGTCCTCTTAGTCCAACACCTGTCAAGAATGCTATAATTAATTTCACATCACTGCTGGTTGGTCAACACGGAAAAGAGCCAATTAAGCTCAGCCCAGAATCTCAGATTCCTGGGAATGGAGTTAAACACACAGCAAGGCCGAGTGGTTCTTCCCTCCGACAAAAGAGAAAATGTATTTTGTCAATGCATGAGGCTGATGGGCACTATCAGCGACCATACAGGTGGTGAGGTGGTAAAGTGGGTCAGGTGGCATAGAAACACGTATCAACAAAACTTCTTACGCCATTGGCAGAGACAGGCAGCAAGCACTCCTTACCACAAAACGTAAGAGAATATCTAAAATGTTGGGAAAGCAACAAGAAACTAAAAGCAGGTTGTCCTCTATAAGTGAAAATATAACTCTGCACTAGTGATGTAGTGATGTGAAATAAAGTGATTAATTAGCAGCTCAAAAACCCACCTAGAACTACCTCTAAGTTCATGAAAACAAAAAAAAAATACAACTGTTGGGGAGTGCTGAATAGTGCAAAATAAATGCCAAATGCAATAAAAGTGAACAGAATGTGAATAACTATCAGTGTGAGAAATGTAACAATTTTATTTATAAAAGGTTTTACTAGGAAGTAATACATTGAGTTGCCTCTCATTTTCATGTTATGATGACAAATACATGGTTACATTATATATAAATACATTGCATGCACAGTAAGGGATAATATATGATAGAGGTGTATGTAACAGTTACAGACCAAATTAAAATGAGGCAGCTTTAGTTTTGAAAGAACTTAGACTGGTGGCGGCTATGAGAGTTCCCAGTAGATTGTTCCAGTTGTGAGGTGCACGGTAAGAGGAGGAGCGGCCGGATACTTTGTTGAGCCTTGGAACCATGAACAGTCTTGGAGTCAGTGTCACGGGTGACCAGGTCTTATGCACACCTTAATACCGGGATTCTGCACTGAGCACACAAGTTGAGTAAAATAAATTGTAATTTATTTCTCTTCAGACAAACACACAGAATCTTCACAATATACACTTAATAAAACACTTACTGAGATGGGGAAACGAAATCAATTGTTCTTAGAACGAAACAAAGTCTCTAGGCACCCCTGCACGCATGCAAGTGGGTGCGTTAAAGGATCCGTGTAACAATTCTTGGCTAGGGGCACAAGTTGCCACCCCTATATTTCCGCCAAGAGGTAAAAGTTTGTTCCATCCTTGCTGGGTTCATTCGGGAACCCTTAGCTCGAACGAATTCCAGAAGAGGCTGTATATCTTTGTTGCGCTGTAAATTAAACTTCACACTCCGGAACTGCTGACGCTGGAACTTGGTCAAATCAGATGAATCTTATGTGAATCTGCTAGGGACAGGCCAGCAGGCATTTTTATAAGGTTGAAGGCCCTATACCCAACATGCACAACCAATCCCTCCCGTGGGAACATTTTTCCCACCTATCCACAGCTTGCCAGTAGTCTTCAGGAAGGGCAGAAGTTGTGTCCTGGTTTGCATGGAGCAGGCGGTAAGTTCACACCTAGGCTCCTTAGCATACCGGGATCCTCCACTTACCTGGCAACACTGGGTCTGGGGTTTGGCCACCAAGTGTGAAGTGTGCATACTTTACACCGGTATCTGGCACTTGTAATATCCCGGCCACCCTAACACTTAAGATTGCTGAGGCTTTTCAACTCCTGACTTCTCATAGATATTGTGGCACCCACTCTGCAGGGTGCCTTTGAGGTCCGGAGCTGAGAAATCCCTCAGTTCATTCATCCCTGACATACTTGCAAGTCAAAGGATTTGTTCCCGGGCTAACAGAAAAAAAACTCCCCGGCTTTTACATTTAAAATCAACAGTATAACACAGTTTATTAATAAAGTATGTTCTGCTTGTTACATTGGAATAAACTTTATATGTGGGTGCATGGTTTCTTTATTCCTAGCTGCACTCAAAATTAGAGTGCTAGCTTACTCCGATCACAAGTTAACTTACTGAATTGAAAGGGCTATGATGTGGGTCTGCGGCTTCACCTAGTTCCCATGCCAATAAACTTTCCCCTTTTTAAGTTGAGAAGCTAACAAGGTAACGGATACATTTTGACAGAAACCACTTCAGTTAGACCGCAAACCACTTAATCAATTAACCTTTCGATTGCGAGGTCTAGGTCTTAGAAAGCGATACCTATGCTTCAAAGTGGCCAACCATATACAGCCACGCGTCTTCAATCAGCGCTTGGTTTAGCGCTCACCGCTCCCTCTTGTGTCACAAAACCAATTGGCACAGTTTATATACATTCCCATTAGTGCAGCTAGGGATTGAGCTGCAAAATGGGGACAACAAAGATGGTGTAGGGGAAAACATCTGTGTGTGCACATTCAATTAACCCCTTCAATCCCAATGCGATTTAGGGTTAATCAGCCGGGTATAATGTCTTTATTAATGGCCTGATTAACCCCTCTATCGCCACAGTCAGATCTCCGATGATAAGGGCTGCATATGGTAGTGGTGAGTTTGTTCAGATAGACCGGTACCTTGCCCAGAAAGTATTTGAAGGCAAGACAGGAAAGATTAAATTTGCGCCTAGACTCAAGTGATGGCCAATCCAGTTATTTGAACATTTTGTAGTGATGTGTATTGTAGTTGTATTGGAGGACAAAACGGCATATTGAATTGTAGAGGGTATGAAGTTTGCTAAGGTGGGTTCGTGGTGCCATGCCATATACTATGTCCCCATAGTCTATAATTGGCATTAGGATCTGCTGTGCGATACACTTTCTGACCAGAAGACGTAGGGAGGATTTGATCCTATAAGTTTGGCATAGGTTTTGGATGTCTGGGTATTAATGTTCAACCCAAATGTTAAATGGGAGTCAAACCTTATGCCCAAGTATTTAAAACTAGTAATAGGGGCTAGCGTGGTATTAGCGTTGTTTCTGATCTGGAGCTGATTCATTGGAAGCTTTAAAAAATTAGTCTTGGTCCCAAATACTATTGGTACAGTCTTGTCAGTGTTTAAAAACAGTTTGTTTTGGGAAATCCAATTTTCAGGTCTCAAATATTCAGTTTGAAGCACATGTTCACAGTCGGAGAGGCTAGGCCTGTGTGTATACAAAATTGTGTCATCCGCATACATGTTATTGAAGCTTCCTTACAAGCTGTAGGGCAGTGATTCCCAACCTTTTTGTTTGGAGGAACCCTTGAAGTATTTTGAAAACTCTCGGGAAACCCCTATCTGGCTGACACATATTAGGTTCAACAGAGGTAAATCACAACATTTCACACCTCACAAGCCCCCTCTATTTTCCACCCTCTACCCATGTATTTCTCTCCCCTCCGTCTCACTCGCTCTCCCTCTTTTCCTCACTCACTCCC
This sequence comes from Ascaphus truei, assembly GCA_036426205.1. Lineage (NCBI taxonomy): Eukaryota > Metazoa > Chordata > Amphibia > Anura > Ascaphidae > Ascaphus > Ascaphus truei. The sequence continues at coordinate 27,703 of WSYH01005014.1, forward strand.
TCCCCCCCTCTCCTCTCACTCGCCCCTACCTTCTATCAATTACCTCACTCTCACTCCATCCCCCTACAAAATACATACCAAAAAAAACCACCCCCCTAAATATATATAACTCCAATATATAATAAAAATACCCGCCCTCCCACCAATACATATTAAAAATGCCCCCGCCAATACATATTAAACCTGTAAAGTGAGATGGGCCGAACTGCTCCAAGGAAAACAGTTTCAGGCTGCACGGGTTAAAAATCATCATCATTCTCATCATCATCCTCCTCCTCAAATACCCACCCCCTGCATCTCGCATCACCCACCCTGCATCTCACATAACCCACCCCCCAGGGGGGCACAGAGTCATTCAGAGGGGGGTGCAGAGTCAGTCAGACAGAGGGGAGGGGGGGCACAGAGTGAGCCAGTCAGAAGGGGGGGCACCGAGTGAGCCAGTCAGAGGGGGGGGGGGGGGGGGCACTGCGTGTGCCAGTCTGAGGGGGGGCACATAGTCAGAGGAAAAACACACACACAAGAACAAATACACAGGACAGACACAGCCTCACCTCTTGTCTTCATGGCCACACCCCGCAGGCTCATCACACCTCCTGATTGGCTGCTGCTGGGTAATCGACCAATCAGGATAGAGGAAACTACCCAGTACTCTAACAGCCCTGCTCTGGGAAATCGGGGAAATCCCATGGAAAACTTCTGATGCCCTCACGGAACCCCAGTGTTCCACGGAACTCTGGTTGGGAAACACTGTTGTAGGAAGATCTTTGATGAACACTGAGAAGATTAGGGGCCCCAGAACCGAGCCTTGCGGGACACCGCATGTGATATGCAAGGGGTTAGCATTAGAGCCTGAGATACACATGTTGGGATCTACCTGATGGGTAGGAATTAAACCATTTTTTTTTTAAACTTTGATTTTATTCTACGTGATTCTACGTGATTTGGCCTATCCAGGTCAAAGGAGAATGCATCTATTTCAATTAATATCAAATTGGGGATACCTCAACCCCGGGGATGTCTGTCTGGGCCAACCACGGCGTCCAGACTTTTAGATAATTTTTCCCTGTGTCATTAACTAAGCTTGTTAATTTTTCCATTTGACACACAAACCAAATTCTGTTCCGAATTTTTGGGATATTTGGAATTTTGGATTGTTTCCACAATGCTGCAATCTCACATCTCGTAGCAGTTGCAAAATGTGCAATCAACTTGTTAGCTGTTTTAGAGATTTGCGGCAATGGCCTATTCAATAAGAACAACCATGGATCCGGGGGAATTTCGAGATCAAATATTCTCTGTACCCAATTTCAAATTTCCTCCCATAGTTGAGTGATGCGAGTGCAAGACCACAGCATGTGTAATAAATTTGCTGTTTCTCCACATTGTCGCGGGCACAATGGGGAGTAACCTGGTATAAATTTTGATAATTTGAGTGGGGTCAGGTACCACCTCATCAGGACTTTATATGCGTTCTCCTTTAACGTTGTGCATATCGAGGACTTGGCGGTGGCCGTGACTATTTTTGTCCAGCTTTCCTCATCTATTTCCTCTCCCATTGTCTCATATATTTTAGTTTGGGGCTATTCCCTGAGGCAGAACCGACCACTTCTCTGAACATGTGCGATATGAGTCCCTTCGTATCGGATTTAACAATACAGAGCCTTTCGAATGAAGTCAGTAGGGGAAAGGGGGTGATTTTTTTAATAAAACGCGTGAATCTGGAGGTATCTAAAGAATTCAGCGTTAGGGGTGTCTTTGTCTGCTTTGATTTGATAAAAAGTTTTAATGCTTCTAATCCCCTCCAGATCTCGAAAGTTATTAAAGCCTCTCTGCTGCCAAATTGTGAAGTTACCTCTATCCAGGCCCGGAGCGAAGTCCGGGTTCCCCAAAAGGGGGGTCACTGCGGAATTTCTAGTGGTCAGTGTGTGTTTAAACTTACATCTCTCCCAGACCAAGAGAGAGTTGGTCACTTAGGAATGTGGCTTTTTCATTGCTTTGAGGGCTATTTTGGGGAGCCAGATCATGTTACTTAACTCCAATGGGGAGCAGCAACTATGGTCCAGGGCAACCCATCTTTTCAATGCTGGGTCACTCGGCCACTGAATAATTTGGCATAATTGTGCCGACTTGTAGTAGGATAACAGACAAGGTATTGCTAGGCCTCCCGTCAGGGTGGATTTTTTCACAATTGTTTTGTTTACTCTCAGTCTTTTACCTCCCCAGACGAATTCGGACATCGCGGATTGGAGTGAGCCGATCTCACGCACTTTTATGGGTATTGGTAATGTTTGAATGAGATATAGAATGCGTGGGAGCAAGTTTATCTTGAGGCTATATATCCTCCCAATCCACGATATTTTATATGATCCCCATCTCCAAAGATCTGTTTTCAATGTCCGAATCAGTCTGGGGAAATTTGCCTCATAGAGATTCTTATACTCCTTAGTAAGGCGTACGCCGAGATATGTAATATTTTTGGTTTGCCAATTAAAATTGAGTTCAATTAGTTTTTCCATAGGTTTGGGTAGGTTAATGTTTAGGGCTTCAGATTTGGCCTGATTTATCTTTAAGCCTGAGATTCGTCCAAAGTTATCCAACAAGTCCAGTAGATTCGGCAAGGAGGTGAGGGGTTTAGTAATGGCTAACATAATGTCATCCGCATAAAGCGCTATTTTGTGTGTTTGTGAGTGGATGTCTATGCCCACAATATTTGAATTGGACCGAATTTGTGCAGCCAGCGGTTCTACACATAAGCAAACAACAGGGGTGAAAGAGGGCATCCCTGTCTCGTCCCGCTCTTAATCTGAAACAGCTCAGATGGAAAGCCTTGATGTATTACTCTAGCTGCCGTGCTCGTATACAAGGCCATGATTGCGTTCCTTACCTTGTCTCCAAACCCAAAGGCCCCAAGCGTGGCTTTTAGATATGATCCTGTCAAAAGCTTTTTCCGCGTCTAAGCTCAACAGCATACCTTCTACTTTGTTAACATTGACTATCTCTATTTGATCAATGATTCGTTGGATATTATCAGCTGCTTGCCGATCCTTGATAAAACCGACCTGATCTGGATGTATGAGCCTAGGCCGGATGCGTCCTAATCTGTTGGCCATTAATTTAGCATAAATTTTAATATCCGAATTAATTAGCGAGATTGGTCTGTAACTCTTACAATCCAGAGGATCTTTGCCTGATTTGTGAATTACAGAGATAGACGCTTGGAGCATTTGTTCCGGGAAAGGTTCCCCTTCAAGAACCGCATTGAACATCTTTAGGAGGCAGGGGGCTAGTAGCTTCAGGAACTTCTTATAGTAAAGGTTTGAGAAACCATCCGGGTCCGGGGCCTTAAATGTTTTCAGTTCCTTGACCACCTGTGTTAATTCCTCTATAGTAAAATTTTAACCCATCACCTCTCTCTCCAAATCCCCCAATCTTAGTAGATTCGAGGAATCGAGAAACTCTCGATATGCTTTCTCTGTTTTACGGTTCCCTACTACTTTCTCACCGTTGTACAGTACCTCATAGAAGCTCTTAAATTCCTCTAAAATTTGTTTAGGGTTAGCTGTAACTGACCCTAAGGAGGAGCGTATCCCCTGTATATTACAGGCAACATAGTAAGGTACAATATTAGACCCAAGAGCTGACAATCTCAGCCCTTGACATACGGTTTCAGGGGCAGCCAGCAATAATAACAGCAATAACACCCTCCTTTTGTTCACTTTTATTACATGTGAACAATATCACATAAAGGATAACAGCATTTAAAACATAACCTTAATGGAATTGCTTGACGTATAGCAAAACTAACCCGAAACATTTGGGTATAAAATTTACGTTAATATTTGATCAACTTTGCAGAAAAATAATTCCACATAGAACCCTCTAGTATACTGGCAGACCTGGCTAGGGTCCGTTTTCCTTGTCCGTTGCTTTACTGCTATTTCAGGGTCTGCACACGTATACGTACCTCAGCACTAGAGTTTTTTGTGCTGATTACATTGGACTAGTGGTTACTTTATCCACTTCACTGTTCCCACTGCAAGACACTAGTTTAGTGATTCTATGCAGTTCATCAGTGATCCAGAACATTACATTGTGCTCATACTATAGGATCTGAGCGTTTAATATCTGTTTTAATCCCCATTATTTTACACAGATATTAAAGATTTAAGTTTTAACCCCTTCATTACCCACCCACCAGGTGTTTAGAGTGCTCATTCTAGGTTACTGTCCTCTGTTCATTTGAACTCTACATTAGTCAATTTACAACTGTTTCCATTTCAAGCCATAGAACAAGTTCAAATAACTTTCTGGGCTTCCTGCCAAAACCTTGTAACAGAAAAAAAAACGGTTAATTACTGGTTACTGCAATACAATTTGCGACAGCTTGAAATATGCAGCTCCTCACACATTCAACCAGCTTTTACAAAAATAACAGACACATATTTTTTCACCTATTACAATAAATAGGAAAACAAAACAGTTTGATCTTGCAGACTAAATTAATAAAGATATCCTTTTTTTCCCATATCATAATTAACTTTTTATTTTTTTAAAACTAATTTAAAAATACTGAGCTTCTAGTTAGCTTTGTGTCTTGAATATATTCTGCCTGTTTTTATCTGTAGAAATTTAGAGGAAAAGAATTGTAATTCTGGTTAAGGAAATAAATCGCCTGGCCAGTACGATAAACATCCTTATTATTCCAGTGACCGGACTGTTTACAAAAAGATGGTAAAAGTCAAATGAATTTTCTGAATTTTGTCCTTTCTTTATCCTTTTTTTTCCATAGATACCCAAATTCACCTCTGCCCAGTGTTAATTAGTTTATATCATATTGGGGGTGTACACCTTTTAAAAATTAAATTTCAACATGAGCAATTAATTATATTCTTAATTTAGAAGCATTTGCAAGTCCCTGAATACTAATTTTGTATACATACAATAAACCGGTATTCTTATTATTCAATGCACATAACACTTTTACATAGAATTCACTCAGATTCTTACAAGCACACACAGGGATTACTCAATCAATCAACCTTTTTTTATCATATTCATTACTAGAGGATAGAGAGAGAGAACCCAAATTAGCACTCAGGTTCACCCTCTGGTGATAAGTGAATGAGTTAAAACATAAACTTTATTAATACCAACATATAAAATAATGGGTGTTAAAACAACGTGCTGCAGGTAAGTAGATCCATAGTACTGACAGCCGTATAGGTTCAGGATCACAAATAGATGTGTGTGTTTGGTGATTCCAGATCACACACACCTGACGAGACAACACAGAAATCCAAGTGTGGACCTGTGTATTAAAAGGGATACTATAGGGTGTGTTCAGGTAGATGTTCAAGCTACTGGTCACATAAGGGCAGAGTCTGCATACACCAAGGTAAAATAGGGTGAAGTGACCAGTAATGACTGATAGATATATAAACAAATAAACTATATATACCAGTGAACTATAAGGTATGTAGATTGCTCCTCTGTATGATAATGGTGTGCCTTGCACGGTGCCAAAGTGACCTCAGGTAACCTATTGAGCTAGTGTCAGGGTAGTTAACGGTGAGCTGTGGTATGGTGTTCTATATACACATATATAGCATAAATCAGAGGTCTGATACTGCGTAGCAAAGATGGTAATAACCACCTAACCCAGAGGGCACTGACACCTAAGAGTATACATAAACATGATTTGTATCAGAGGAGTAAATGATACTGCATAGTGCACAGAAAACAGTGTAACCATATGGGTGCCGTGAAATACAACCATTTCAACTGGCGCAGCCCCCAGGAACTGTGCTAATACTACTGTTAGTACAGAACACTATCCCATAGATATCCTTCATTCAGAGCTTCTAGTGTCCATCGGGGCACTTTAGCCTGTATACTGTAGCAAGGGCAGACTGCCGCTTACACTCGCGGTCTCTATACAGTGCGGGTGAATCCCTAGTCTGCGCGTGCACCAGGGGAGGAGGAGCCGACGCGGTGTTTCACGAGAGCTTTCTCAAGGCGAAACAGTAAGTGTAACAAGGTACCCGCAGGCGCAGGTATATATAGGGTCTCCCGCTGATGACGTCATAAGTAATCCTTGGTGTGCCGAAGTATGCAGATCTGCTCTAAGGACAACAGTAGTATACCTTGTGTAAGACTGCATACCAGCACACTGATGAAATAAAGAACTGACTAACATTTTGTGTGGGTTTATTCCCTCTCTGCTTAATGGTCAGTTACCGGCACAGACTGGGCAAATATGCACTATCCTGTGCCTTCAAGGGTAGTATAGGAATGTGATTAATAAAAACAATTATGTTATGGAACAATGATGCTCTTAGGGTTCAGAGATACCCTGAGGTCAGTCAAATCACCCACTCTAGGGCTTTGGTAGTGGGTTATCAGGACTAGGAACTACCTGAATCAAGTAATGGCAACACAAATAGATTGTGAGGTATACTAGGGTAAAGACATAAACTGTACAATGAACTTCGATGGTAATTAAAGAAATGAGTATAAAGATATCCCTCATTGAACCTCAGGTGAGATGTCCCAAGTGGCGTATATCCATTTAGATTCTTTTGCAAAAGGACTTTATCCAGTCTCCCCTCCTTTGTCCCTAGTGGGGTGTTCAATCCCGCAGAAGGAGACGCCTTAAGATTCCCACACCATGGCAGAGGTTGACGTGTCTCAACAGAGGTTTGTCGGCCTTATTCCTAATGGTGCCGATTCATGCATTCATCCATAAGGGTTATTTTAACTCATCGTACAGTACATTTCTTCATATACCTATAATACCATAAACAACTTATAAAGGGAATTTTAATGTTAACAATATACACATAGGTTAGTCTTATCATTCTAATATCATCTAACCCAAACAATTCCTATTTCATTAAACAATTATTATCTTATCTAAATACCATCATATCTGAGACACCATATGCAGCCGGTTTCAATTAAACCAGTGGTTCCCAAACTGTGCACCGCGGCTTGGCAAGAGGGGCGCCGCGATCAGAGCCGCCAGCAGAGGGAAACGAGCAGTAAAAAAAAAAAAAAACGCGACCAGAACCGGCGGGCTCTCTCGCCGCAGAGTGGAGGAGCAATCACCGGGAGACATGTCTCCAGCGCACTAACACCCCACCACCCCCCTGGCCAACAACCGCCATCCCCCGGAAGCATCGGTGCCCATCACCTCCTCCCAGAGCACACGGCCCTCCCACAATGTGGCCAGGGCCCCCGCCCAGGCACTGACTCCCACAAAAACGTGAGGGAATGGGCGTTAAGCCACCCCACTGCCGCCGTCCCATGCCAGCAATGGCCGTATGCCCCCACACCACTACCAACGCATTGCCCACGCAGAATGCCCCACCGCATCACCGGCATGCCGACTGCCCCCCCCCCCCGCAAGCACCGGCTCTGACCATCTCCCAAGGAGGGTAATTTTTAAATGTAGATTGGCGTGGGGGGTTAATTTTAAATGTATGGGGGGGGGCCCAGGTGCTTTCGGATGGGGGATGGGGGACAGGGGGAAACGAGACGGGGGATGGGGTCCGTTGGGGGGGGTGTGTCGCGGGGGGCGCATAGGGGGTACTAAGGTGAGTGGGGTCCGGCGCCCTGCGGGGGAGTGGGTAGGGGAAAGAGAGGGAGGACTGTTTTCCTACCCTTAAAGCTCGCCCGTCCTCTATATAGTTGCTCCCTTGCTTCGCCTTTTCTCCATTCTCCTCCTCCGTCCTCATCTCTCTGTTTCTCTTGTACTTTTTTAGTTATTGGTCTGGGCGGGAAACGGGAAGGGGTGGCGAACGGGAGGGGGCGGGGTTTCGTTGGGGGTTGGGAGGTGTTTAAAGAGAGGGTGGGGTTTGTGGGGTGGGGAGGTAATTTTTAAAAATGTATGGGGGGCTTCGTCCCCTGTGTGGGGGGAAGGGTCAGGGTATTAGGAAAGGGATTGGGGATTGGGGGGGTAATTTTTTAAGGAGTGGGGGGCAATTTGGTCTGGTGCGGGTGGGAACGGGGAAAGGGACGCAGCACGGATCTCGGAATTCGGCACTGTTGTTTGGTCCCCTTTCCCCCTTCGGTGGGGGTAATGTCTGGGAAGGCGGAAACGGGAGTGGTGCCCTTGATCCGGTCTCGTGTGTGGGGTGTAAGGGGGAAAGGGAGGGGGTGGGCTTCAATAGGTGGGTGGGGGAAATTTTTAAATAAGAGGGGAGGTAGTGGCGAGGTGGCGGTTGTGGGTTAATTTTTAAATGATTGGGGCGTTTGGTGGGTGGGTTAGTAGTCGCAAGTGTGTGTGTGGGTTGTTGTGTGTGTGTGTGTGTGCTGTGGTGTGTTGTGGTGTGTTTGTGTGATTGTGTTGTTGTGTGTTGTGGTTGGGGGAGGCGGTTGTGGGGTGGGGGGTGGGGGGGGAGTGGTTGTTCAGCTGCGGTGGGGTAGGTGTGGTGGTGGGGGGAGGGGAGGTGTAGGGATTGAGGGGAGGGGAGATCGTGCACTGACGGGCCTCCTCCCTTGGCCGGTCTAAGGTTGAGGTCAGGAGGTTTACCATAGAGGGAGGAGGGAGCGGAGCGATTCGCTGGGTGTGTGAGAGGAGTCTCTGCTTCGGATATCGGTCGTATATCAATTGGCTGCGGGGAGGAAGATGGAGTGGGGTGAGAGTGTGGGGGGGGAAGTGCAGAGGGGAGGGGGCGCCTGAGGATTAGCGGTGGGAGCATGGCGGGGAGGGGAAGAGGTAGGGGGTGGAGAGTGGTTTGGGGGAAGGGGAGAGGGGGGGGGCGGGTGACGGAGCTCTGGGGATTGAGCGGGCAGGGAGAGGTAGTGGGGTCCGGTTTTGTGCTTTATTGGGAGAGGGCGGGGGAGGGGGGTAGGAGGTGGGAGAGGGCCTGTGGGTCCGCCTGGGGTGGAGGGGGTTGAGGAGGAGGGGTCTTGTCGGAGGGCGCGGGAGGGTGAGGTATGGGGGGCCCCAGTTTCGTAAGTGCCTCTGCCGAGGGGTGTCCGGGCAGTCTCCCAGGGTCCGCGGGGGAGGCTTCCAGTTTGCGCCGAGGGGGGTGAGTGCTGGGGGGGGATGAGGAGATGGCGGGGAGAGGTGGCGCTGCGGGCTATGGGGATCGCCTCGATGGGGGGGGAGAGGGGGAGGAGTTGGGAGCAGTGGCGGGGAGTGGGGTAGATGGGCTAGTGCGGGTGGCTAGGGAGAGGGACGGGTAGGGGGGGGAAGGGTACGGCGGCTGGGGGCGAGTATCTACCGGGGGGGAAGGAGAGGGGGGAGGGGGGAGGATGACGACGAGGAGGGGAGGGGGGTTGCGAGAGAGATGGGGTGTGGATGTGCGGTAGCGACGGTAGATAGAGATGGGTTTTGGGGAGGGTGGAGGAGCAGACCTAGAGTTGAGAGAGGGGGGGAGGGGGGGATGGAAGAGTTGAGGAGATAGGGGCGCGGAGGGGGAAGAGAGAGAGGGGGGGGGGGGGGCGGAGAGAGGGGCTCCGGGTTGGCGAGGGTTCGTTGGGGCAGGGGAGGAGAGACGGAAGAGGATGGGGGGGAGGGGGAGTCTGAGGAGATCTCATCCTTTGGGTTGGGTGTCGGGGAGGGGGTGAGGAGATGAGAGAGAGGGGGGGGGGGGCGGAGATTGAGTGGAGGGGTTTTGAGAGAGGCTCGCACCTCACGTGAGATTGACAGAATGGTGTTGTTGAGGGCGGTCTGAGAACGAGAGAGAGAGAGAAGAAGTAGATGGTGGTGAGCTGGTGTCAAGGGAGGGGGTACGGAGAGAGAGAGAGTGGTGTGTGGAGTGTGTTGTGAGAGAGAGCGAGAGGGTTGTGGTGAGTGTTGAGAGAGGAGAGAGTGGTGTGTGAGTGTGTTGTCAGAGAGAGAGAGAGTGTTTGGGAGTTTGTGTTTGACGATGACAGAGAGTGTGTTTAGAGAGACACCAACACTGCCGAACTGGCAACTGTTAGGTATGTACTATACAAATTTTGTTTTACTTTGGTGCCGCGGAAAAATCCTGATCGCCTTGGGAGCCTTAAAAATCTGATCCACTTGGGGAGCGCTTGAGCGGAAAAAGTTTGGGTACCACAATATTAACAATAGGGACTCCAACCCTTTGTTATATAATCAGGGACTCAAACCCTCGATTTCAATTAAACAATTAGGAACTCCAACCCTTTGATTATAAATCAGGGACTTAGACCCTCGATTCTTCTGCCCTATAAAAATTAGGTCTTTAGATTCGTAGAGAACGGTGAGAAACAATAAAATAACGTTTTTTTCTCACCTTTTTTCTGTGAAAAATTCCACTTTTTCTGACACCATTTGTTGAGTCCATCGACGGACCAGACCTTGGAGCGGGTAACTTCTTTTACTCGACCGGGGAGGATTCATCACGCAGCTGCTATATGCTTCTTGTCTCAGATATGATAAGTTACTGAGGCCCGGAGAAGCAAAGATTCAATGCACACAAGTGGTTTGAGTTCTCATTCTGACATTTAATACAAGAGAGCCGTTTTTATACACAATGGCAAGGACAGAAAAATTGTTGTCATATGTTACATATATGGATCACACATCTAAAATTGCATATACCATATGGTTGCTAAATTGTGGTGGAAACGGGGATAAAAGGTCAATAACTTACTAATGGGGTCAGAAACAGACTAGTGGTCTTGTTTCTTATTCTTATTTCTTATGTAATAGAATCCTGGGACAGTGGTCCAAAGCTTAAATACTTTTATCATCTAGTCTTCTGAGAAAATAAAGCTTGACTGTTTTAACCCATTCAGTTCCTGAAAAGAACATAGCTGACAGATACAGTTTTTAACCTTACATTGGGGTTCCTGGCTTTCCGCCCGTGACTTCCCCGACTTAGCATAAAATTCTGTCAGTAGGGTTTTTTTTCTCTTCTGCCTCGTTTGTGTCGGCATGTTTCGACAAACAGTTGTGCTTGAGAAAAAGTTAGTTTTCGGTGCAGATCTGGCTAATTTTCTTCCAAAAATGCGCCGGTAGGGACGGAGCTTTTAAAGTCAAGCTTCGATCCACTCCACTGTCGCGCATGCGCCTCCGGAATTAAACCCATTTAACGCATGGCCCCCTTCCAGAGACAATGAAGTTTGTTTAGCAATTATTAACATGATCAACATAGTATCAAAAGCCTTTGCAAAATCTAGGAATATTGCACCAGTAAGCGTTCCCAATGCAGACTGAATATTATTGCAAACTTTTGGATGGTAGTTACCATGGAGTGTTTGGGGCGGAAGCAGCCTATGATTGGAATTGTTTAAGGATATTTGTCATGGTATAGTACAGTGGTTCCAAACTTTTTCGGTTCTTTACAAGGCTCCGAAAGCGTTCAGGATTTTTCCACGGGCCCCAAAGTGAAGACACAAGTTGTATAGACATACCTAACAGTTGCAGTGCGCAGTTGGTGGGGTTGGTGCGGTTACGGTATGTTAAAAAAATTCAAAGCGAAATTTAACAAACCACAAAAACAATGTATTGTGGGATGAATAATTAGTGAGACGGATGAGCCTGTTTTTCACCACACATCTTTTCAAATCTCGAGGGGGCTATACTTTTTTCCCCGGCTTCAACTCTATAAGAATTTTCTTAAGAAGGGCCAGTAGAACACATTTCTTTACAATTCTTTGACTGTATGTATTTCTATACAGAGGGAATCAGAAGAAGCCCCACTCCCAGCTGTACATGATGGATTCTTTTCTTATTGCCAGGTTCCCAGTGGTTGTGTCACAGATTTTAGAGATTAAGTCAGAGGACAAGAAGAGCCGAAGACTGAGGACAAGTCTGACAACCATAAAGAGTGAAATGGATTCATTTCCTATTTGGTGGTAAGTACCTTTATCACCCACTGTCTTTTATTAAATTGTTTTACAATATTGGGGAAAATAACATTAATACAATAATAGAATTACAAGCTACAGGTTCTAATAACATTTGAAAATCATGTGTTTTGTTGTTATTGTTGTTATTATTATTCTGATAATATTCTTATGAGAATATTATTGTTATTGAGGTTTGAACATTGGTAGCACCAAAAACTGTTTCCAGCACTCCAGGTTCATAATCAAGTACAATCACTTACTTTTCACGTCCAGTTAGGAATCGGTATGTAGTCACATTAAAGGAGTATTCAGGGTTAATTACCTCTCATAGGAAGTCCGTAGGCCTGCTGGGTGTTCTGGAAAAGCCACGTGCAGCATAGTGGAGTAATATGACTCTCAAATGAGTATAAAAGTTGGAAATGGGTCCCTGACCTTCAACGGATGAGATGGAGCACATTTGGAAAAAAAACATTTTAAGACCACCTTACACTGTTTGACAGTGTATTCTGCCTATGCTCGTAGACTCTAAATTCCAAGATTAATCCAGAAGCTTGACCCTCTCTAATTTCCCTATTTACCTTTTTCCTCTCCCTGACCATCACCTCATCTCATCTCTGAATTCTCCTTTTCACTTCCATTTACCCCTCCGTTCTGTAGAGACCTGCGTTTCATTAAGCCAAATGCTCTCAGCTCCACTTTGCTCTCCTCCCTCTTCTGTCTGTTCCTTAACTGATTCAGACAACCTTGTTATGAAGTCTAATTTTGCCCTATCTTCCTCTAAAGATCTACATGCCCCACTTCTTCTCTTCCACTCTCACCCATCTAACCCCAGACCTTGGTTTAACTGCCATACATGCATGCTTTGCTCCTACACTCGCTCCTCTTAATGCAATATCCTAGATAAATCCTTTACATGCTGGATTTTTCTTATTGCCAGGTGTCCCAGTGGTTGTGCCACAGAGTTTACAGATTAAGTCAGAGAAAGAAGAGCCGAACCCTAAGGGACGTCTGACAATCATAAAGAGTGAAATGGATTCATTTCCTATTGGTGGTAAGTACCCTTATATACCCACTTGTCTTTATTCAAATTGTTTAAAAAATTAACTGACGTCTACAATATTGGGGAAAATAACATTAATACAATAATAGAATTACAAGCTACATGTTCTAATAACCTTTGAAAATCATGTGTTTTGTTGTTATTGTTATTATTATTGAGGTTTGAACATTGCTAGCACCAAAAACTGTTTCCAGCACTCCAGGTTCATAATCACGTACAATCACTTACTTTTCACGTCCAGTTAGGAATCGTTATGTAGTCACATTAAAGGAGTATTGAGGGTTAATTGCGTCTCATAGGAAGTCCGTAGGCCTGCTAGGTGTTTTGGAGAAGCTACCTGCAGCAGAGTTCGAGGACTAATATGGCTCTCAATTGAGTATAAAGGTTGGAAATGGTTCCCTGACCTTCAACGGATGAGATGGAGCACATTTGGAAAAAAACAATTTTAAGATCACCTTCCACTGTGTGACCATTGTATTCTGCCTGTGCTGGTAGACTCTAAATGCCAAGATTAATTTAGACGCTTGTCTCTGTAATTTCCCTATTTACCTTTTTCTCTCGCTGACTATCATCTCATCTCTGAATTCACCTTTTCACTTCCATTTACCCTTCCGTTCTGTAGAGACCTGCGTTTTATTAAGCCAAACGCTCTCAGCTCCACTTTGCTCTCCTCCCTCTTCTGTCTGTTCCTTAACTGATTCAGACAACCATGTTATGAAGTTTAATTGTGCCTATCTTCCTCTCAAGATCTACATGCCCCACTTCTTCTCTGCCATTCTCACCCTTCTAACTTCAGACCTTGGTTTAACTGCCATACATGCATGCTTTGCTCCTACACTCGCTCCTCTGAATGCTCCTAGAGGCTCATACTCATACATGCTCATACTCGCTTGAAGGATCTAAAAAGAACTATCTTGAGGAAGTATATCTGTTTTTTGTTTTGTTTTTTAAATAACTATTAGGGCACTTCTGATTTTAATGGCACTGTAGCTCATAAATAGCACATATAGTGCTGCTTAAATTGTAACCCTTTAGGCACCGTATGTTTGTCTTCCACTCCATATTGTAGCATTTTCTTTTCCTCTCTTTTCTCTGTGCAGTGGAAGAAATACATACGATTGTATAATATTGGTAGTGTAGAACCTACTGAAATGGGTCTACTGTGACGTATGCTTCAAATATTTAGGCCAACGTATTTAACTAAGTGACCCATTTTTATGAAGACTGTATATAGATAATTATAAGGGATCTGTCTGGATACCTAAGATGGCTGCCCACAGGAAGTGACCTCACACCCTCACTGAGCCTACCATGACCGTATTGCTTCCTGGCAATTCCTGCCCCTCATTTCCTGACAGGAAGTCAGCTTCTCTCTATCCCTCATTGCCAGCATTTTCTTCTGGCCTTTAAATAGCAGGCAGTTGCTCCCTGACGTTTCTTGTGCAAAGTACTCTGTACCTGGTTCTGTTTGAACTCTGCCTTTGCCTCAGTGATTGCCTGCTTGTGCTTTACTTCTGCTTGGACTTGACTATCCCTGCCTGCTACCTGCCTCTACCCCGGAATTGGACATAACTACACCTGCATCGCAGGCTTCAGATCCCAGGCCAAGGTCGGTGTACTACTCCCTACCTCTGCCCTGTGGGTTCGTATCCTGTCTTGCAGTCAACAACATTACAGATAATATACATTGTAATGTACCAAATGATTTGTCCAGTTGGATGAAGCATTGGAGCCTTTTTGTCTCTTGCTGTATACATATTGGGGGGAGGAGCGGGTAGTGTGCGTGTGTATTTTGGGGGGGTAGTAGTGTATGCGTGTGTGTATTTGGGGGAGGTAGTAGTGTGCCTGTAATTGGGGGGGGGAGGGGGAAGGTGGGGGTGGTTAGTATATGTGTGTATTTGAAAATGACACTGTTTTGCACGGAAAAATAATAATAAAACCTAACGGGACTTATCATTCTGAGATGCATTTTATCCCCCCACATATTTTGTATTTTCCCTTATTCTGATTAAAGTAAGTTTGTCGTATGTTAATGCTTATACAGTATATACCTATTAGTATGTATGTGTGTGTTTGGGGTGTAATTTCCATGCATGTGTTGCGGCTCTCGGAATATTTTGGACAAAGGATTTTTTATAAAATGGCTCTTCATTGAAAGGTTGCAGACCCCTTCTTTAGGCAATCAATACAGTAATAAATAGAAACGATATGTTTTAAAATTAAATCACTGAGCTTCTAGAAACAACTTTCAGGTCTTCGATGGCCTCCATTAAAGTCATTGGGGACACTGGATATCAAGGGGCAACAACCTTAAAACCATGGGTTAAAAAGTGAACATTGTTAATTAAGCAGTGATAAAGTACATTTTGCAAATTATTTTATTAGTATTTTGCTTTCAGTCATTTTGATTTACAGATAAATAATTTCAGTTCTATATTTTTTGTTTACTCCTGTTAGAGAACTTCCTGAAGGAGGAGCACAGAGAGAGCTCTGATATGTCCAGAAACCATCTGATTCCTCGTAGCCCTGAAGTGCCAAAATCCAATGATTCCTGCCACACGTTGGACACATGCAAGGAACTAGTGTCAGCAGAGAATTCCTTTATTTGTACAGAGTGTGGGAAACAACTCAGTAATAAGTGGAGCCTCCTAAGACACGAGAATATTCATAAAAAGGAGAAACATTTCAAATGTCCAGAGTGTGGGAAACAATTCAGCAGTAAGGAATATCTCCTCAAACACCAGAACACTCATACTGGGAAGAAACCTTTCAAATGTGGTGACTGTGGTAAATGTTTCTCTAGGAAGATTGGCCTCATTGAACATAAGGGGATTCACACAGGGGTAACACCATTCACATGTACAGAGTGTGGGAAAAGTTATTCACGGAAGAACAGCCTCGTCAGACATGAGAGGATTCACACAGGGGCAAAACCATTCCAATGTACAGAGTGTGGGAAACATTTCATTAGTAAGGACAGCCTCCTCAAACACCAGATGATTCATACAGAGGCAAAACCATTCCCATGTCCAGTGTGTGGGAAACATTACGTTAGTAATGTCCGCCTCCTCAAACACCAGATTATTCATACAGAGACAAAACCATTCCCATGTACAGAGTGTGAGAAAAGCTTTTCAATGAAGGGCGACCTCCTCAAACACCAAAGGATCCACACAGGGGAGAAACCTTACCCATGTACAGAGTGTGAGAAACAATTCAGTGATATAAGCAGTCTCCGTCAACACCAGAAGACTCATACAGGGGTGAAGCCTTTCACATGTGCAGAGTGTGGTTACAGCTTTACAGTGAAGGCCCGTCTCCGTGAACACGAGAGGATTCACACAGGGGAGAAACCTTTCACATGTACAGAGTGTGGGGAACAATTTCGTCTTAAGAAAGCCCTCCTCACACACCACAGGATTCACACAGGGGAGAAACATTTCACATGTACAGAGTGTGGAGAACAATTTCGTTTTAAAAGCTCCCTCCTCACACACCACAGGATTCACACAGGGGAGAAACCTTTCACATGTACAGAGTGTGGGGAACAATTTCGTATTAAGGCATTACTTCTCACACACCAGATGATTCACACAAAGCTTTTATCGTGACGGTTACCTCATCAACCACCACAGGATTCATACACGTGAGAAACCACTTCCTTGTTCAGAGTAGGGGGTTTCCAATATAACGGTATCGTGTAATAAAAACAACTGGTAAAATCCACTCTCTTCCTCTGTCATGATTCTTGTCTTCTTCTGTACCAGCTGCTGTCAGTCTAGATTGCCTCACGTATTCTTTGTTCTCTTCCAGTGTCAGTCCTGTTGTAAACCCCTGTAGGATGAACACTAGTACCAATTGTACAATTTTAAGATACTCTTTTTTAGCAATTTATATCTAGTGACTTTTTAAACAGAATACTGTGATTGTTTTATGGGATATAGAGTTTGAAAATAAAATAGTGTATTGGTATCATGTCGTTTGAGAATTGTTTTTTTTATTGAAATATAAAAGATACACAGAGCGCACCAAAGATCAGTATAAAAGTATTTATTACAAGTATATGAACAATTACGTTGGTAAAAGTGAATGAACAGCTGATCGACAGGTGGAGAAAGACAGGGATCAGCTGCTGACACATTACAGCTGCTCGCGAGTGACACGCGAATATGACGTTGCCAGGACAAAGGCGTTTTAGCATTGGTAGCAATACCGATCAGAAATTCTATTATGCGCTAGTGTGTCTTTAAAATCGAAATGCAACGTAACCTTCCTTTATTCCTGTTAATTTTCGCATGATCCGATATGATATCATGCTGCATGTAATGGTATTGAAATGTAACCCAATTCCAAAGTGCGGAGAAATAGTTCCAGATGTGCAGCCAACACAACATAGACATACAATTTCTTCAAAGTGTAGGTCTCCTAAGGCAGAGATACAAAGTAGAGCTCTACTCACAAGTTCATAATAACGTTCTCCATTTAATGTGCAGCCAAGAACAGTGGAAAAACAGTTTGAGGTCCCATGTGGACCTTTCATCAGGTAATTGACTTTATGAAGAATACAATAATACATATTTCTTCACTGTTATTCCAAATGTACAGTCTTTCTGCATCTTCAGGCTGGCTGGCTCTTCACATGTAAAGGGAGAATATTCTATATTAAAAATCATGAATAAATACAGTAATGTACTGCGCGAATTACATTTGTGGTACAGTACGTATGTGGTTGAAACACGTGTGTCATTGAATTCTGCACATGCGTGTCTATGGAACCAAGTTGAAACACATACCGATGCAGTCTTTTCTATCTTATCAGCTGCTGATGGA
Organism: Ascaphus truei; assembly: GCA_036426205.1. Taxonomy (NCBI): domain Eukaryota; kingdom Metazoa; phylum Chordata; class Amphibia; order Anura; family Ascaphidae; genus Ascaphus; species Ascaphus truei. The sequence continues at coordinate 45,404 of WSYH01005014.1, forward strand.
ATGGGATTGAGCAGTATGCAAAGTGTAAAACCCTCCGTGGGACAGTCCAAAGCAGGCTGTAATGGGCCACGGAATTAAGACTGCTGGGGTCCCTACATCTGTCTGTAACAGACGCGCACAGAGTGAGACTGAATCAGTCACTCTACCTGCGCGCCTCTAACAGGCGATCATGTGGCTTTTATTTAAAAACACAGTTTTGAAGCAGGGGGTCTCCGGAGCTGAACTGTATTCATTTCAGCCTCAGGGACCCCCTGCTTCTCTAGTTACAAACCCCGTTTTTTTTTAAATCCCCTGCCAAGACTATTCTGCCTTCCGCCCATTTATCAAGCGTTTGGAAAAAAGATGTGAAGAACTGGGGTTCTTCCTCACAATGTGCGAAGACATTAGCTAGTGTTACTCTACAATTATCGATTAGGCATACCAGAATGGGGTATCTACCCTCCACATCTTTTTTTATTTTCTCAACCTGAATGGATAGTTTATTATTGAACAAAATGGCAATGCCTTTTTTCTTTTCTTTTGCTGAGGCCAGCCAGAACTGTCTGTAGCGAAGGGGGGAGAGGAAGGAGGGGGGGGCAGGGTATAGGAGGGGGGGGCAGGGTATGGGAGGCGGGGGGGCAAAGGTTTGTGGGCAGTCGCGTTGGGGTCTGTAGGGCCCATGGGGACTCTCTCCCCCAGCATTTTTTATACATTATATAAATCTTAAATTGCTTAAATATGCTATATCTTCAAAAGCGAATTAATAAACGAACCTTTCGCACCAATGTTATAAAATAAAACTTTTATCTGTTTTCAACCCTGGGCAAGGAGTACCTTTCCTGACACACTCCTGAACCTAGTCCCCACTCTTGTGACGTGACCCTTCCTGATTTCCTACTGACTTATCTTTCTACTCCCTATTTGCTATTACTCCTCCCCCCACGCCTATCCTGTTGTTGTCTGGGGGTTTATGTTTCAACTTTCACTTCTAGACCTAAGTCAGCTGCTCCTCCCCCGGGCTCAATAACTTTACAAATCCTAGTGCGACTGTTTATGAGCTCCCGCTGAGCTCCTATGCGCCTTCACCAGTCAGAACTAGTACCCGACTCTCCTGCGGTTCTGTCCCTACTGGGGGGTAAATAATTTATTCTCACAACATGTCTTTTTTTTCATTTTTAAAATATTATATAATATACACACACACACACACACACACATATACACACACACAGGTTCCCCAGTGACACACAAACACACAGATCACTTCACAGTGACACACACACACACACAAACACACTGACAGCTACCAAGTGACACACACACACAGTGATACCCGCCTCCCAAGCGCGCTTGCTGTCTCCTCTGTCAGGACAGCAAAAAGTTCCTGGTAGAGCGAGCGGCAGCAAGCAGCAGCACAAAAGTATTTACTGTGTCCCAGGCCTTAGTTGTTGAACTGTGTCTGTCTGTCTAAAAACAAAATAAATCTGCAAGTTTATTTTACCAAAAGTCTTGTTCAATCTAAACCCAGAGTGTTTGAGGTATAAATTCTGTTCCATCGTGACAGCCGCGATGAAACAAGATCAACAAAATCTGTTGTTCTGTTCAACAAAATTAAGGAGACCTTCCAGGCCAAGCTCTGCTCGGCGGTCACAGAATTTAAGGAAGAAATCGCTACCCTAACCCAGAGGACTACAGCCCTTGAATCCAAAATGGAGGAATCCCTCCAAATGCAGACGGCCACAGACGACGAGATACAAAGACTAAACTTTGAAATAAAGCTCCTCAAAGAGGGTCAGGAGGACCAAGAAAACAGGGAGAGAAGACAGAACATTAGGATTAGAAATATCCCAGAGACCATATCAAATGAAGAGCTACGGCCCTATCTTAAAAGACTTTTCACTGCCATTGATCTGTTCCTAAAGAAAAGAGAGCTCGAGATGGATAGAGCCCATAGGGCACTAGGCCACAGAGCAGAAGACCCAAAACGATGCAGAGACGTGATCATCAAACTACATCACTACAGCAGAAAATAAAAGCTCAGGGGGAACTTTTTGGGGGGTGTACAGGGCTTTGCCATGGCCCTACCTAGGACCAGCCAGGTATGGTCAAGAGGAGGGCAAGAGGAGGGCACTGGCCCCCTAAGTAGTAACTGGGACCACCCCAGGGGCAGAGCAACTCCACCACAGCTAAAAAGCTGGGGGGAGAAAATCAGTTACTTAAAGACAAACATACACATATATAACCATGCCATGCTAAAAATGCTCAAAATGATTCAAATGTAATCCAACCCCCCCTATCTCCCCACCTTCACGCCCTATCGCCCCACCTTCACGCCCACCTGTCCCATCCCCCCACCTATCCCCACCTGTCCCCCCACCCCACCTCACCCCCACCTGTCCCCTCCCCCCTACCTCTCCTTACCACCTGTCCGCTCCCCCCACCTGTCCCCTCCCCCC
>WSYH01005015.1:0-47833 GCA_036426205.1 Ascaphus truei
CAAGCCCACACATTACTGATTCGGCGCTTTACAAGTCATGAGTTTATGCCATCTGGTGGACACGCGAAGCATTGCAGCCTAGTAAATCCTTCTCATTATCATTTAACAGATCAGGCCCCCGTCAGCCAGGCATGAACCGTGGCTGGGAAGGCAAACGCAACGAAGCATGCAAGAGGTGAGCAGCGGCGGATTCCAGGTATCTGCCAGGTACAAACTGGGCATTTGCTCGAATAAAGTGTGTCGGTGCAGTAGGTAAAGTGCAAATTGAGACGGACACTTTCTTGTGAACACGAGAGGGATTCACAAAGTTGTTGGTTCAATATTAGCTCTATTCCCTTATGCACCACCTTTACATTAGATCTATTCAGGTATTTTCATAATAGGTTAAGCGCAGGCCTTTGTTTAGCTTGTAGTCTGGTGCAGCCAGGATAGGAGCACTAGCCAGTGCTGTCTTCAATGCCTGGGAAGCCTTTTATTTATTTATAAAATATTTTACCAGGAAGTAATACATTGAGAGTTACCTCTCGTTTTCAAGTATGTCCTGGGCACAGAGTAAAACAAATAATACATGGTTACAAATACAGTTACATAAACGAACAGGGTATACATTATATACAAGACATTGCGTGCACAGTTAAAGAAAATATATATTATGAGCGTATGAAACAGTTACAGACCAGGTTAAAATGTGAGACAGTCTTAGATTTGAAAGAACTTAAGCTGGTGGTGGATATGAGAGTCTCTGGTAGGTTGTTCCAGTTTTGGGGTGCACGGAAGGAGAAGGAGGAAATTCCGGATACTTTGTTGAGCCTTGGGACCATGAATAGTCTTTTGGAGTCAGATCTCAGGTGATAGGTGCTGCATGTGGTAGGGGTGAGGAGCTTGTTCAGGTAGCTGGGTAGCTTGCCCAGAAAGTATTTGAGGGTGAGACAGGAAAGGTGAACTTTGCGCCTAGACTCTAGTGATGACCAATCTAGTTCTTTAAGCATTTCGCAGTGATGTGTGTTGTAATTGCATTGGAGAACAAAACGACAAATTGAATTGTAGAGGGTGTCAAGTTTGCTAAGGTGGGTTTGAGGAGCCGAGCCATATACTATGTCTCCATAGTCAATAATTGGCATTAGCATCTGCTGTGCAATACGCTTTCTGACCAGAAGACTTAGGGAGGATTTGTTCCTGTAAAGTACCCGTAGTTTGGCATAGGTCTTGGTTGTCAGGATATCAATGTGCATTCCGAATGTTAAGTGGGAGTCAAACCATAAGCCCAGGTACTTAAAACTAGTGACAGGTGTTAGGGTGGTGTTAGCGTTGGTTCTAATCAGGAGCTCAGTCACTGGAAGCTTTACAAATTTAGTCTTGGTCCCAAATACTATTGTTACAGTCTTGTCAGTGTTTAAAAACAGTTTGTTTTGGGAAATCCAGTTTTCGAGTCTCAAAAAGTCAGACTGAAGTATGTGTTGAAGGTCAGAGAGGCTATGGCTGTGTGCATATAGGATTGTGTCATCTGCATACATGTGTATTGAGGCTTCCTTACAAGCTTTGGGAAGATCATTAATGAACACTGAGAAGAGTAGGGGCCCCAAAACAGAGCCTTGCGGGACACCACAGGTGATATCCAGGGGGTTGGAGTTAGAGCCTGAGATGGACACATGTTGGGATCTTCCTGATAGGTAGGACTGAAACCAGTTTAAAGCATGCTTCCCTATTCCAGAGCTCTGGAGTTTGTTAAGCAGGATAACATTAAATAAAGATAAACCGGCGCCAAAAAGAAAGAAAATCTGACCAAATATAGTCTAATTCAAAGGGTTGGGATGAGTTCCATGGAAGTGTCCTCAATGCAATCTCAGACAAACAAACATTTAAGACCACAACATAAAAGAGAAGAAAAGAGAAAAAAGATCATAGCGCAACTAAATACAAACAACAAATCACTGATATAGTATACAAATATAGACAGTATTTTAATATATAATTAAAAAAATACACATATAAAAACAACAAACAATTGCTTGTTGGGCAGGGAACACACTATTAAAGTGATGGCGTCCAGTGGGGCTAAAACTGAAACCCTACTTACAGCACTGCTGAATATTAAAGTCACACAGCCCTCCGTGGCCTGGGTAGAGAAAGAGATTCACTACACCCAACGTCCGTGTGCTGCTGCACACATGGAAGCTCCTCTCCGTGGTATCACACCCCAGCTGCCTCACTCTCTGCAAGATACGTCTGCAGATGATTGAGGCAGCTGGCGGTGTGATACCACCGGAGAGAGCTTCCATGCGTGGGCAGCAGCACACGGACGTTTGTGGTGAATCCTCCTTTCTCTACCCAGGCCTCGGAGGGCTGTGTGATTGATATCCGGCTTTAATATCAGCAGTGCTGTAAGTAGGGTTCAGTTTTAGCCCCACTGGACGCCATCACTTTAATAGTGTGTTCCCTGCCCACAAGCAATTGTTTGTTGTTTTTATATGTGTATTTTTTTAATTATATATTACAATACTGTCTATATTTGTATACTATATCAGTGATTTGTGTGTTTGTATTTAGTTGCGCTATGATCTTTTTTCTCTTTTCTCTCTTTTTTGTTTGGTCTTATGTTTGTTTGTCTGAGATTGCATTGAGGACACTTCCATGGACTCATCCCAACCCTTTGAATTTGACTATATTTGGTCAATTTTCTTTCTTTTTGCGCCGGTTTATCTTTATTTATTGTCATTTTTTGGTTTGTTTCACCCATTGTTCCTGGCAGCCTTTGCCTAATATTTGTGTTTTATATATTTTAGTTGTTAATATACACTACTTTTTTGTTTTAGCATTAGCGCTGTTCCAACTGCCCTTTCCCTTTAAGCAGGATAACATGATCAACTGTGTCAAAAGCCTTTGAAAATCTAGGAATACTGCACATTGAGTTGTCCCCGTTCCATTCCACACTGGATTCTCTTGCAACTTTTAGCAGGGTAGTTACGGTGGAGGTTTTGGGATAAACCCAGACTGGAATTGGCTAGGGAATTTTGTCTTGGTGTGAAAATCGCTTAATTGGGAGTGGCCACATTTTTCCATATTTGGATAGAATTGGGAGAAGTGAGATTGCCTGTAGTTTGAGACAGTTTTTTTTTTCCCCACTTTTGAAATGGGACAACCTGGCATTTTCCATGTCTTAGGGATATGGCCTGCAGACAGGATGAGTTGACTAGGACGCAATTGGTTTGGCAATGGCTGGGGCACCAAGTCTTAGGAACCTAGATTGTAGTAAGTCAGGTCCACATTGCTGCTTAGTTTTAGTTTGAGGAGCCTTGTGTAATCTCCTCTTCAGATACAGGGCTAAATTGAAAATTGTGGCAGTGTTGGGAGGGGGTGGGACTGTAGGGATACTCCCAGTTGAGATTCATGTTTGGGGTTTGTGTGGCTGCTTTTCGCTAATAATTTAGTGGCACACCCCACAAAGTAATTATTGAATGCATTTGCAATGTCAGTGGGGTTTGTCAGAGTAATATCCCCCTTAGTGATATTACTTGTTGTTGATGTTAGGAGGCTAGAATATATTGTTGATAACCTTCCAGAAGTTAGCTGGGTTTATGTATTTTGTGGAGATTGTCAGAGTAATATTGTGCTTTTGCATGCCTTGTTTGCCTTGTGCACATGTTCTGCGATGCATCTGTAGTGATTGAGATTCTTGGTAGTGCCGTACTTTGTAGCTTTTCCACAGGGCATCCCTGAACTGGTAGTTGCTAAAAGGTCAGGTGTACCCATGAAGTGGGCCCCCCGTACCCTTATTTTGCTGTAGTGGACATGGGTATCGCGAGTTTAGGAACTCGGATTGGAATAGTCGAGCGCAGAATCGGGGTCGGGAATTAAATTGATTCTGTCCATGGCAGTTTGGTAGGTCATCCAGAACTGTTGTGGGTTAACGTTTTAAATGTTCTAGGGGAGGAGAACTTTGGGGCTTGAATGGGGCGTTTAATTTTCCTTACACATTACACTATTGCATGGTCATTGAAAATATCAGGAAGGATGCCAGAGGATTGATTCTGCTTGGGTAATGGGAGAATCCAGTCTAGCATGGAATGGTTATCGATTATTCAGGTTTATCCGTTTGGGTTGGAATAGTTGCGATAGGTTAAGTGACTTGAGTTGTATCTGGATTTTGTGGTTTTATTGTCAAGCCAATTGAAGTTGAAATCCGCAAGAACTAGCAGCTCACTCTTTCTCATTCAGAGAGGAAATGGAGCCAAGAATTTGGGTGATATCAGTCAGGATTGTAGAGGGGCTTTAGGGGGGCGGTAGATGCCAGCAAGCAAGATGGGCTTAGAAAAGGGAGGCAGATTTTGCCAACTAGAGTTTCAAATGAGGTGGACTTGGTGGGCAATTTAACAGTGTAAATTGTAAGGTTGTCTGCAATATAAAATAACACCCCTCCTCCTCTCTTTGACCTATCTCTCCTAGAAATGGGAGTATCCCTGAATGGCAATATTTCTCAGGTTTTTGTTATACCATGTTTCTGTAAGAACGATGGCTTTGGGTTTATGCATAAGGCACCATGCCCTTAGTTCGTCCAGTTGGGCACAGCAGGCTCCGGATGTTTATATGGGAGACAGATAGCCCTTTTGGAATTTAAAGGTGGAATTCTCAAGGCATGGACAAGAGCAAATGGGAGGACCTGGGTTAGTTCAATATCACCTGCAAGAGAGTAATAGTATGAGTAGAAATTTGGTTAGTGTTTGCAAGTTGTAAATTTGTGGTGTTTTCCATTCGAGTGAGCAGTGTGTTGTGTGCTGTTTGTAGAGTTCTCCACCAACATTCAGTATAACAGTCAAGGCTTTTGACGGCCAGGGTGTATGGTGATGTTGGGTGTGGGCCAGGATGGAGGAGTTTGTAGTGGTAGAGGGAGTAACATCTCCATGAGGCCAGGAGAAAGAAAAAAGTTAAAAGACATGCACGGTTCATGATGCCAGAGGTAGGCAGTGCTGCAAGGAGCTGTTATGAGCAGAGTGAGTGTGTGCAGACTACAGCAGGGTGGCTGTGTACCTTGTCAGTGTTTTGCTGCATTGCATGCTAGGGTCAAATCAGGGTTTCAAGTGTGTTTGTGCAGTCAGTTTTGGAGAGGCTGCAGTGAAAGAAGTTTGTAAAGTGGTGGGGGGTTAAATATGCAGGTTAGCAAGCATGGGATCATATGTTGAATGAATAGCTTACCGTTTGTTGTCTTAATAAAGAGTTTGCAGAAAGAAGCATCCCCAGTCACCCTAGTCAAACTGTAGTCTAACTGTATTTATTAATTAAAAACCTCACTTAAAATGCCTCCCTATCTAATGCCAATTGGCAGTCCCTGCAGATTGCAGAGAGGTGTTTGTTATTACAGCTAAAACACTAACTGTCACATACCCTCCCTCCCCAACATCAGTCAGCTTGTTCATTTGGTCAATTAACAGCACAGAGTTAAGAGAAAAAAAAAAAAAACTTTTTAAATTCAAACAACCATACACCTTATATCATTCAACAAGGCCAGATTCAGTCTTATACACACAGGGTTTCAACATCAGGAACATACTTATATACAATTCATCACAAGGCCAGATTCAGTCTTATACCAGGGTTTCAACATCAGGAACATACTTATATATCAATCACAAGGCCAGATTCAGTCTTATACACAGGGTTTCAACATCAGGAACATACTTTATAATCAATTAACAAGGCCAGATTCAGTCTTATACACGGTTTTCAACATCAGGAACATACTTATATCATTCAACAAGGCCAGATTCAGTCTTATACACAGGGTTTCAACATCAGGAACATACTTATATATCAATTCAACAACCAGATTCAGTCTTATACACAGGGTTTCAACATCAGGAACCATACTTATATATCATTAAACAAGGCCAGTTCAAGGCCAGATTCAGTCTTATACACAGGGTTTCAACATCAGGAACATACCTGTGAAGAGATTGCAATTAGATCCATGTCATATCAGCTGAGGTTATTGGTTATTGGTCTTGCATGAAGAAAGTGAGTATATTAACCATATATATATATTAACTGTAGTCTAACGGTATTTATCACTTAAAAACCTCACTTTAAAATGCCTCAGTATCTAATGCCAATTGCAGTCCCAAGTGCAAGTCACAGGCAGGAGACCAGGCTACCAGAACCGGAAGTCGCTTCTGTGTCAAGTCAGTCAGGTGTTTTGCAATGGCACTATACTGAGGGACAAACTTCCTATAGTAGCCTGTGGTGCAAAAAAAAAGCCATGACCTGCTTTTTGGTCCTAGGTACCGGCCAATGCACTATATCTTCCACCATAGCTGGTTCTGGCTTAAGGTGCCCTCACCCACTCTGTGCCGTAAGTACAACACTTCTGCCATACCCACTAGACACTTGGTAAGTTTTAGTGTCACCCCTGCTTCCCTGATCCTTTTCAGCATCGCAGCTACATGCACTAAATGTGAGTCCCACGAATTACTGAACACAGCATTGTCATCCAGGTATGCCCTTGCAAAACTTTGCATCCCTTCCAGTAACCTATTTACCACGCGTTGGAAGGTAGCTGGGGAAGTCTTCATCCCAAATGGCATCACCAAAAATTCATAGAGGCCACTTGGAGAAATGAATGCTGACTTCTCCCTAGCCTCCTGGGTCATAGGGATTTGTCATTCCTGTGAATGAGATAGCGTGCATAAATGATAAAACTGGACAGATAAAAGGTCTACGAAACACACCCTATGCATTTCGTCTTCAAATGACTTCATCAGGGTGAATCCTCTGACAAAGTCTTTTGAAGAAGAAACACGTAGGGTGTGTTTCGTGGACCTTTTATCTGTCCAGTTTTATCATTTATGCACGCTACGTCATTCACGGGAACATTAGCCACCTATATACCACATCCTAAGGGCAGCCGTAGCAGCAAATCCCCGTAGGGGCTGCCTGTAGTCTATCCGGAGAACCCAGTGACGTCACGACCGTTTCGCTATAGTACCATCAGAGACTCATTACAGCAACGGAGGGTTGCAAGGGGAGAGACGTTCTTCACACACCATTACTTCCGGTACACGGAATGAACTGCAGACGCTGCTGCTTCCAGTCTACCTTAGACAGACATCAGAAGGAGTTGCTGGTATCCTGTTAGATCAGTTGGCGATTGAGTATAACTCATATATGCTTATTTTCCTGATATGTTTGTGAGTGTGCAATTTTACCTATCCAGTTCCATATAAATTTTTGTAATCATACTAAGCTATGAGTGCGCCTGTTTCTTGTTTGTTTTTCCTATAGATATCCTGGAGGGAGTGGTGTTCCCCTTTTCTCAGGCTGCAAAGACTCAGTTGGACAGTGTTGTGGAACTGAACATTGATTTGTATTGTATTCTTATGTGGACAGATTTATTTATTATTTGTTTTTATTGGTTTGATTTATCACAGTAATATGTTTTAGTCCTGAACAGCATAGTCACTAGATTCATTAAACATCATATTGACCTCATTCATGTAGGTTAGATATAGGTAGGCGCCATATATGTTAAGAATTACCAAAACTTGCACAAATAAAAACATCACATCTCAATATCAAAACATCCCATTGCAAAATAAAAACATCACATAGCCAAATAAAAAACACAGCACATTTCAAAAGAAAATAAAGCTCATCTGAAAAGAAAACACAGCACCTAGCCAAATAAATATCTAACAAATGCCAATCAAAACATTGAATGGTACAGTGTGTACATGATGCAAATAATCTGTGCATCATGTAACTGTATGCCAATCAATGCTCAAAATAAAATTAACAATTACAAAGAAGATCCAATGTCATCCAAACAATAAAAAAAAAACAAAGCAAGAAGTAAACCGAAAAAAATTACCATCAATTAATCCAATCCAAAATTAAATTACACAATTCACTATTAAAACCACAAAATCAAACCCTTATGAAATAGATTAAAGCTCAAAGTAATACCATCATCCAAAATCTAACTTCAAAAAATAAGCCAGTATTACAAAGCAAGCCCCCCTGAAATAAACTATTGAAAAAAACACTAAAAATTACATCAAACTAAATAAAAATAAAAATGACATTGCACACACATTTCAAAACAAACAAGCCAAATACATTAAAAATACATCAAAACAAGCCAAACCTGCATTTGCAATACAAGCACTGATTATCCCTGTATATACTGTATGTATATCTCTAGGGACATACATATATACAGGGGCATTACATGGACATAAAAACAATTAAATTACATTAAAAAACAAAACAAAAAAACAAGCACTGATTATCCCTGTATATGTATATCTATGGGGCAATACTGCACCGACACACTTTATTCGAGCAAATACCCGGTATGTACCTGGCAGATACCTGGAATGCGCCGCTCCTCACCTCTGACAAGCCCCGTTGCATTTGCCTTCCCAGCCTGGGTTCATGCCTGGCTGATGGGCGTCTGATCTGTTAAATGATAATGATTAGGATTTAATAGGCTGCAATGCTTCGCGTGTCTACCAGATGGCATAAATTCATGAATTGTAATGCAGTATATATATATGTACTGTGCAGTATTGCAGCCAGCGGGAATAAAATGCTTCAATCCCTGCTGGAAAATAACTCAATGCACTCGGGCAGAAAACAGTCACAAACCTCAATACACCCGGGTATACCCGAATTCGTGGGACTAGCCGAGCTCGAATAAAGTGTGTCGCCAGTGTACGTGGACATAAAAAACCTCTAGATGACCTCACCACTTATCCCGGGGACATACTCACTAACCAATCCACGTACAGGAACCAGGTAAAAAAAAACAAGTCTATTTCTTCTTTCTTTACATTTGTAATCCATACCGTCACTCTTCTGGGGTCTTCTTATATAATATATGGGCGTGATGAAGCCCCTGTACAAATGAATGGATGAAGGGTAGAGGTAGTTGCCTGGAGAGGGTGGTTAGGCCTCGTGGGTGGGTATAAGGGCAGGGTGGGTTAACCCCTTATTTACTATGGCGGTTATTAACCGCTAAGGTGATTAAGGGGTAAGGGACATTTGAATGTATTTGCAATGTATTTTTCTGGCAACAGAGGAGAGGGATCTTGCTGGCGAGGATGGCCATCATATTGCTGTGGTAAGTAGAACTGTATTTATTTATGCTGATTAATGTGTTTCATAATGGGCAAATAATCTATTATACAAATCTGGAAAATGGTTATTTTGCCCATTAATGTACTTATGTGTTTGGTGATGGGGGGATAGATTTATTTTAATTTAATGCCATGTTTTATTTTTTTACATACAGGGCTGGTACCTTAGGTCTGCGGGGATCTATGGACAACACCTGAGGACCCCCGGACACCCACAGGTACCACCTGTGGACCCACGGGGCACACTTGTGGGGAAGAACCGGGGGCCCAACACCTGAGGGCCCCAGACCCCCGTGGGAACACCTGAAGGCCCACAGACTTCTGTGGGGATGACTCGGGAACACCCGGACCCTCGTGGGCCCACCCGTGGACCCCATTGTGGCCCACAGTGAAACGCGGGGACCAACTGGAGGCCAAAGGTGCTTAGCGGGGACCACCGGAGACCCCCAGACACCTGTGGGCACCACCATCTGGTGCACTGTGGGGCATGCGGACACACATCGTGACCACCGGGGACTACCATCGGCCTGGGGTATTAAGCCTGTATGTAAAATAATAAAACATGTTTTTATGGGATGGCACAGGGGGTGGGTGGGTTATGTATTGTTTATTAAATATAGTAATGTTTATTGTGGGGCCTAGGAGGTGGGTAGTGGGGCCATTCTGTATAGTGCTTTTATTGTGGGTAGTGGGGGTGGGTATTGGGGGTATTGTCCCCAAGGGTGGGTGGGTAGGCCTCCCGGGTGGGTAGTGGGTGAGGGTGGTTAGGCATCATGGGTGGGTAGTCTGTGAGGGTGGGTTAACCCCTTAATTACTATAGCGGTTAATTACCGCTGAGGTGATTAAGGGGTTAGGGGACATTAGATTGTCTCTTTTTATTCTTGTTTATTTTTTCCAGCACCGGAGGGCAGGGATGGGGTGAGGATGAGTATGGCCTTCATCATGGCAGCAGGGCAAGGCCGAGTGCAAGATGTATTTATTTTATTTATTCTGCTTAATGTATTTATATGGGCAAATGCACTATTATCCATATGTGGATAATAGTAAGTTTGCCAATTACTGAAGTGTATGTGTTACGGGGGTGAGGGGAGGGGTGTGTATTAGATAAAGTAATGTTTATCGGGGACCTAGGAGGTGGGTAGTGGGGCTGTTGTGTGTTTTATTGTTTATTGTGGGTAGCAAGGATGGGTGAAGGGGGTATTAGCCCCAAGGATGGGTGTTTAGGCCTTGCGAGTGGGTAGCAGGAGGGGTTAACCACTTCATTACCATAGCGGTATTAACAGAATCCATGAAATTCAAAGAAAGCAATCGTGATAAGTGTAGGTGCCTGGGACAATTGGCCGCATTCATGCCATGTGGAGTACAACAGAGCACACAAAATCAGCGCCGTGATTTCTTCGAATAACGGCCGCTGTAGCTATAAGCTAGGTCTTTGTCCTGCAAGACTCAGAAGGGGGCTTATGGCTACTAGTGTGTGGAGCCATCAAGTCTGATTCTGAGTCCGTAGATCAAAGTCACACATGCTGGCAGAGGTATGGAAGCCATCTAAACAGGATGGCTGAGTTAAGTGTCCCTGTCCTGGGCGGATTGCAAGCCATCCTGCCAAGCAGTCACCTCCCTAGACATAGAGTCACCTCCTGACAAGTGGGCAAGATGGCGATTTTCACGCATGCCCATGTGCCATGCTGAAGCTACTGTAGAGGTCCACGGCTTCACAGGACTAGCAAGCATGTGAATGGCTAGTGGCAAAGTTCCCACGTTCCAGGTTGGCTGTAATACTGCAGGACTGACTTCGTGAAAGTAATAAGAATGTCAGTTGCTAGTCCAGAGATCAGAACACCGATCCGACCTGTGATTCCAAGGTCCAAAGTGTGTAACCTTCATGGAGTGGTCGTGTCGACCCAAAGAAGCCTTGCGGAAACAGCAAGGAAACCGCTACAGGACTTTAAACAGAAAAGTTTCTAAATCCCACTTTCAGTACCATTTCTAGCGGACAGCGTCTGAAGTCTGGAGCCAGATATTGTCTGTCAGACTTTCAGTACCATTTGGAGTGGAAAGTGCGGAGCTGCTGGGGGCTCATGCCGATTTGAGCTCCAGGACTTTTTGGGCTAAGTCCCGATCAACCAACGGATTATTTAAAGACTTTGTTTTAATCAGGAAAGTTAGTTTTTCGACCCCAAACACCCAATAAGTGTATTTTCTTCTGCTTATTGTTATCCAATGTGTGTTTGCCTGTTTCTACGGAATAAATCACCATTTATTTTACTTATTGGCTTTGCTCAGTAATATGATCCTGGTATAAATGTGCAAGTACCTGGTCTCCCGTGACACTCATGTTACAGTGCCCAAAGCATTATACATTTTAAATATACCGATTAATAAAATATACTTTTATACTGTGTCTTGCTAAAAATGTTTAAGCCCTTCTTTGATGTCGGGGATAGAATAAGAATTTATACTATCCATTCTCAATAGCCATATCCCTGCCATACTGCCAAAACCTGACTTTACATTTTTACACAAAATAAACCTTGCAGCTTTATCCTATAACTGGAGCACCCTCTGAACCCCTATATCAGGTTCAGAGTGACTTGAGCATGAATTGGGCATCCCCCATTATACTAGGGACCGCTGTACTGTTTGAGGGATACCTTGATTCCCTATGCCCCTTTTACCTTTCTGGTTTGAACTGAAGCAGGGACTCCTGGCGGTAAGCTACAAGAATGTTTTCAGTGTAGGATTTTGACCGGAGCATTGTGCTTCAATGTATCTGAGAGTTTTACCTGATTCCCATCTACATTTTTGGGGTATCCAGCAACTCTGGAACCCCGCTACATACCCACAATCTGTAAATATTTTCTTCGCAAAACCCACCCTGAAACTCATAACCCCACAATCTCTGCTTGCTGGCACCACTGGAAAGGCAAAAACATAAACAATTGTTTATTGTCACATATTTTACATAGGCACAGCAGTACATATACAACAGTCAGGTCCAAAAGCTGACACTCTAAGATGCCCAAACATGGATTAGGGGCAACCGTGGGCTTGATCTTTATTAGTGAGCCTGGTTACCCCTTCACTGTCACCATGTGTTTTTACTCTTCCAGGAGTGCCAACAAGCAGAGATGGGTAAACTTTGAGTTTCAAGTGGGGTTTTACTGAGAAAGTGCTGTCAGAATGTGTCTAGCTAGTCGAGGTCCAGAGTTGCTGGATACCCAAAAAATGTAGCCGGGAATCAGGTCAGTTTCCCGGATACATATAGACACGAAGCTCTGCTTGAAAACACTTGTGCGACTCACTGCTAGGATTCCCTTCTTCACCAGGGACCAGAAAGGTAAATGGGGCATAGGGATGTGAGGTGTCCCTGAACTTGTCAAGGGGTTTCTCGGTTAAGGGGGATACCCAGTTTATGGCTAGTTGGAGTATACACATTCAGGGATAAATGAAAGTCCATCGGACTATCATTTGCCTTCCCAATTGTGGAGACGCCTACAGATGCAGCCACCAGTATTAGATCACTTGCCTTGGAAAATCTGGGGCAATCTCCCAATAAACGGCAACATTTCTGTGAGATTTCTGCAGCGAAACTAATGGTCTATCAGATTAAACTGAATGGGACTGCAGGGACCCCTGCTGTGCTAGTCCGATGGGCCATTAGTCTGGCCGCAGAATCTCACAGAAATGTTGAGGCATTAGTTCGCTTTTACCCAGGCAAGTGATCAGATCTGATTGGCTGGTAGGAAAGTTCCCACGCTGGGATTGGCTAGAGAATTTCATGAATGAACTCAGAAATACTATAAGAATCTCTCAGCCAATCCGGTCGTCAGATTCTAAGCGCCAGAACAGCAGCGGCAAATTTGAAACGACTAACAGATGCTGAAAGAAATAGCAAAGACACCAGCTTCAGAAATCCGAGGTGAAATAATTTCTTAGTCCAGCTTTTTGGGAACAAGTTCTCAGAATGGAACATAGAGGTCGCGGCTGGGATTGCAAGGTGAATTTAGTTCAGGACGATTGGAGCTAAATCCCGGTGAATTTATTTCAGCACCTCCGGAAGAAAGACAGCGGTGGCCCTAGGAACTTCATACTGATTTGAGTTCCAGGACATCTCCGACTAAGTGCCAGTCAACTAAAGAATCTTGTTTCATGTCATATTATGCTATGAAAGTCTAGTTTTCGCCCCAGGTCCCAAGTAAGTGTGATCTTCTTATGTAGTTTGTGTAACATTGTGTGTTTGCCTTTTCATGCGCATAAATTTGCACTTTATTTCTCTTATCTTGCTCAGTGTATGATCCAGATATAAAGGTGTAAATGTCTGGTCTTTCATGAAAGGCAGACTCTCAAAGTCCAGACTAAGTCCCTAAGATAGTGTAAGAGGAAAAAGGCTAAAAAAAAATAAAAGCACATCTTTTCTATTCTATTCCCCAATACCCAGAGACGTAGGAAATGAATTAGAACATGCTTTATTAAATATGTTATAAAGTAATGTGCTTGGGACTTCCGGAACCGATGCCCAAACAAACTGCAAGAGCTAACCCATAGGCGCCAGCAACTCTGCTGGACATCGGAGTTCAAAGTAGCCAGAAATGCCAAAGGTGGGAAAGCCATTTGGGTAGCAGGGAAGGGTTCAAGCTCCCAGGTCCAGGGAACAATAGCAGTCGTCCGGGCTGCCATTTGCTCTGCCAGAAGGAACACAAAAAGATGGGGGGAACACAATGTGAGGGAGAGGATGATTTGAGGAATAATGAATATTCTTAACTGGTGACCAATGGGGTGAAGTCACCTCAATTGGTTCATCAGCTTGGGGATGTACTCAGCGAGCGGGAAAATTTGTATATGTCTATATGGAAATAAATGTATCAGTTACTCGGCCTTGTGTAAGTTCTGTTACATCAAGGTATCTTTAATTCCTGGCTCTTTCTTATGGTGTAGTTTTTCTTCCCTCTTGTCGTCGTCTCGCACTGGGGTGTCCTGGGATGTTTCTCACTGCGGATTTGGCTTCTTCCTCCTAGAGGTCTCCCTCTCACAGAAAGAAAGGGGTTAAATCAATGCAGATAATGTGCAAACAAAAGCTGAGAAGCAAGGAGGTAATGGGGGATTTGTAAGATAATTATAGGATAATAACCATCACTCGCACGGGCTAATGTGAGTGTTCTCTCGTAATGGTATCTTGATTTAACCTCTTCCAAGTCTCTGATGTTGAAATACCAGAGAACTCCAAAAATTGAGTCAGGTGGTGTTTAGACAATTGTCCCAAATAGAAAAACAAATGGAATGTATTAGACCATGTGCAATCACCTAAAATAAGGTGAGGGGGAGGGAAGTGGGGAAAAAAAGAAAATATATATTCAAATACTCACACGGGCCAGTGTGAGTACACACTGGTAGAGGTATCTTTAACTTCTTTTAGTAGTTATGTCCTTGTTTCTTCTTTAGAAGCAGGGTAGGTATTATTTCTCCATGTATGAATGGATAAAAGATTGCAGCAATGGGGACTGTAGTAAGAGCAGATGCAAACTTTATTATAAAATAAAACAAAAGGATACAAACTACTGCTAAACAATGAAGCACTCAAAGGAAGGGTATGAAAAACATAGGGAGTCGCTCGGTGGTAAGTGGTATGTGGTCTCTGTCTCCGCATCCGGATTCAGGGCTATGATGTCACTTCTAGCTCCTCTATGGTGGCTGCAAATGTCCAGAAAGGTGAGCTATGTATTTCGCACTATACTGGGCTTCCTCAGGCTCTTTGAATGGGGATGGGCCAGATACTGGTAGCTTATGTGTATTGGCTGGCCAATCACTTTCCTACTATAATCAGTTTTTTTCAAACAGGTTCTTTGATTGCTGACACAATATGGGTTGCGCGCGCATCCATAGGTAAGTTGCGCGCACATCCTCGCACATTGGTAAGGAATGTGTTCCCTAATTGCTGCCATAATGTGTGTTGCGCGCGCATCTAAGGGTAAGTTGCGCACGCGTTGGTATTAAAAAATTTAGTAGAGAGGTATCTGATCATACATAGTTGTATGTTTCTCATGTTAAATGTGGCCAAAGACCAAAAATTGTGTGTGTGAGCATTAATTGAATGCTAGGTAAATACAGTGGAAATGTATGTGGTAAAACGACACGAAGCTATGTATAAAGAGTGGTAAATCTAGAGTGAGTTGAACATGGATAGAAGTTACATAAAGGATCAGTGAAGTGAAGTGAATACAATATAGACCTCCTATCATGCTTTTAATAAGCCTTAGTGTGATTTTGAATTTAGAAATTGATTTAACAAAGAACAAAGTGATGTGTAAATAAAATATGGGGACTAGGGTAGTCACATAATGTGTCATTTGACAAGCACTTGATAAATATTAAATATTAATAAATGTAAATAAATTTAAATAAAGGGGATGTAGGGAATAAGTGATTGATATAAGTAGAAAATGAATATGGAAGAATAAAAAGTATAAAAATAAAAAATTAGAAATCCTTATTTTAGTCCAAATGTCCAGAGTAAAGATAATGTCCAGACATGTAAAATTGCTTTGTGAATATAGACATCGTATACATCTGTTTCAAAGGTCTGCGATGAAATGAGGAGAAAATGAGTAAATATGATAAATGCCTAATAATTCGATAGCATGTGCGTTAGTATCTCATGCATCATGCTCAAAGAGTGTCAGGTAATATATAACACATAAAAACTCTTTGGTGTATCTTGTGTCATGGTAAAAAGCCTACATTAACATAATATAAGGTGTGACACCAGATCATCAGTGTCAGTTTGTGGACTCATACACTTAAGAGCATCGAAAACCTTGGGGGGTTGGGGGGGGGTAAAAATGCTGCATGAGATGGTGGGAAACCTACTGGAAGTCACATGAAAGCCGACAGGTCTATGTCTATGACTGGGGGTCAATGTCTTACGTATGTAAATCCGGTAAGTTTCTCGTTGGCATAGTATTCGTAGCCTATCTCCACCTCTCCAATGGTTATCAACCCTCTCAATACCTTTATACGTCAGGCCATCGGAATTGCCTTCATGGAACAGGCTAAAATGCTTGGAAACACTGTGTGTCATGACTTGCTTGCGTATGTTGCCCATGTTTTCCAGCACGCGGACCCTCAGAGATCTTGAGGTACGGCCCACGTACTGGAGACCACATGGGCATGACAGCAAGTATACAATATGGTCAGTGCGGCAGTTCAGGTGTTGTTTTATTTTGAATCATTCTTGTGTGACATTAGAGATAAATTCAGTTCTCTCTCCCTTAGATACCTGCTTGCAAGCCTTACAGTCAAAGCATCCAAAGAAGCCTATCGGTCGAGGCAGCCAGCTTTGAGTTCTCACCTCTTCCTCTTTTTTAAAAATATTGGGGGCCAGTTTGGATTTGATACAGGGAGCTTTTCTGAAGATCATCCTAGGGACAGGGGGGACATGGTCCTTCATAACTGGATCTGTCTGTACAACGTGCCAATGTCGCTTTATGATCTGATGAACCTTCCTTGCATCTGTATTATATGTGGTAATAAATGGTATTTTAAAGTCTGTGTTCTTGATTTTTGATCCTTGTTTTTGCAGATTACTACGTGGTATTGAATTGTTTTTTTCTACTGCAGACTCGATGAGTTCTGGCTGATATCCGCTCTCTAAAAACCTCCCCTGTAGTGTGTTGACCTGATCTTGAAATATACCGTCTTCCGTACAATTCCTATTGACTCTTCGGAATTGGCCGTACGGTATATTGCTGAGCCACATGGGATGGTGACAGCTGGATGTGAGTAAAAAATTGTTTGCATCTATTGGTTTAAATTTTTTTTTAGTCTTGATGTCTGAATTATCCACGTAGATCATGTGACCAAGGAAATTAATATTCACCTGGCTGTGTGCCGATGTGAACTCTAGGTTCACATTGTTGTTATTTATGTATCCAATGAAATCCTTTAATTTGTCCTCTCCTGAAGAGTACATCATCTATGTATCTATGCCAGGAGACCAGGTTTGCGCCGAACGGATGGTTAGACCAGATGTTGGTCTCCTCCCAATCTGCCAGGAAAATGTTAGCATAACTGGGTGCAAACCTGGTCTCATGGCGGTGCTGCATATTTGGAGGTAAAAAGATCCAATAAACCAGAACACGTTATGTTTTAAAATAAAATTTATACTATCTAATATAAAATTGCGTTGCTCCTCTAGAATCAATGGGTTTTTGGTCATTATTCTTTCTACAGCTTTCAGACCGTCCGTGTGTTGAATACATGTATAAAGTGATTTGACATCACAAGTAGCTAGTATGAAGTCATCTTGCAATTGGATGTCTGCAAGTATATTTAAAACTTGTGTGGTGTCTTTGAGGTATGACCTCCCACTTACCGCATATTTCTGTAGAAAATAATCTAAATAGTCTGACAGGTTTTGGGTCAGGGATCCAATTCCTGATATAACAGGCCTGCCTTGTGGGGTTTCCATGCATTTATGCACTTTAGGCAAAAAGTAAAAGACCGGAAGAATCATTTTTTCTTGTTGTATGTACCCCCATTATTTCTCGCTCAAAATCCCCAGTGACTTGCCTCTTCCTAAAATTTCATCTAATTCTCGTTTGTGATGTTTCGTTGGATTGTCTGTTTGTTTCTGGTATGTCCCTTCATCCCCTAGGATCCTATTAGCTTCCAATAGGTAATATTCTGTGTCCATCACACTACGCATCCGCCTTTATCAGCCGGCTTATTGGTGATGGACCTATCCTCTGAAAGTGCTTTTAATGCTTGTTTCTCATCTTAACTCAAGTTGTCTTTGAAAACCTTTTTGTTAGTTGTTAATTTCTCCAAATCTTCTAATATGAGTTGGTAGTAAACCTCAAAGTGATGTCCTTTAATATTGGTTGGATTAAACATAAATTTTTCCTTCAACCCTGAGTGAATGAAATTCTTCCTTCCATCTGATATCCCTGGTGTTGCATCGTTTCCACTAATTGTTTCCCTACTGGAGGCATCCTTATTAAGAAAAAATATTTTCATGGTTAGCTGTCTAAGAAAATTGTTTGCATCCATGAACATATTAAAGCCACTTGGTCTGGTGGCTGGTGCGAAGTTAAGGCCTTTGGCTATTAAATTGAGTTGTGTGCCTGTGAGTTTTGCCTTACTGATGTTAAAAACTCCTCTTATTTCATGTGTTTCTTTTATTGGCCTCCTTCTGCCTTTCTTTCCTCTCTCTCTTTTTTTCCCGTAAGTGGCAGTAAGTCTGCTGGACATCGGAGTTCAAAGTAGCCAGAGATGCCAAAGGTGGGAAAGCCATTTGGGTAGCAGGGAGGGCTCAAGCACCAGGTCCAGGGAACAATGGCAGTTGTCCCGGCTGCCATTTCCCCTGCCAGACCTAGTGGAGCCTGATCCATTGAGTGACATTGAGATATCCAGGGACAGAGGTGGCAAACTTGTGCATGACCAATGGCAATTTAATTTTTCCCGCTGGACCAGCTTTTCAGACAGGCTTGGCTCTGGTTGGCTGTTGAGAAAGTTCCCACGTGATGATTGGCTGCTGAGGTCCATGAATGAAACTCAGAATACTATAAAGAATGTCTGAGCCAATGAGATTTGAGATCTCCATGAGTTAAAGCGCGGGCGGGCTTTCCAAATTTGCTCTTGTGCGAATAGCAGAGCAACAGGCTTCGATTTCAAGCTAGAAAAGCCTGCCTGCCAGATTCTAAAAACCTGACTTTTACGACCACATTCTCAAAATTGAACGTAGCGGTCGGGGCTGGGATATGATGCTGATTTCGGTTCCAGAGGATTGGTGGTAGATCGCGGTCACAAAGAGTCCAAGAACTCAGAAGAGAAGGGAGCGGTGGTGTGTGGAACTTCACGTTGATTTGGGAACAAGGAGATTCCGGGCTAAGTCCCGGTCAGAGTAAAACTCTTATTTAGTGTTCCCTGCCCCTAGGAAAGTCTAGTTTTTGTTACCCCAGCCCCCCAGTAGTAGCTTTGTGTTCCATTGTTTGTAAGTGATATTGTGCGAATAAACTTCAATTTACTGAAGTGACCACGGTTATTCAAATACAAACCAGTGGCAATCTCCAAAAAGACCCAGGTATACCCAGGTACATGCTGGATACATGCCTTAAACTTGCCTTAAACTAGACCCAGCATTTCTGCATTCATTAATGGCCCGTCAGATTAACAGTGGTGGTCCCTGGCTGTCCCATTCAAACTGAATGGGACTGCCAGGGAACCCTGCTGTGTTAATCCTATGGGTCTTTAGTCAAAGCAGAAATGCCTTAAACTTGCCTTAAACAAGCCAAGTAATAACCAGCACATACCCAGAATGTAACCGGGCTGGTTTAAGGCAAGCTTTAGAATACTCGTGGTCTCGTTTGTAGTTCATTACCTTGTTTTGCTCAGTGAATGATCCCGGTTAAAATGGTGTAAATATCCCTGTGACACTTCTCCACTTTATTAACCATGCATTTACCTTCCTAAACTCAAACTGTCTCTCTGGGGTAATTCTTGGCACTCCTGTTGGTGTAAGGGGACAAATCCACCAGAAACAGATTTGAGTGATTAAAACGTGTCTTTATTGGGTGCAGCCACATCTACAGACAGAATAATATGCGCAGAACCAATCCCCAAGCAATTAACCCACAGGCTAGAAAAATTAGGAAACTACAGAATAATCGTGAAAACTCTCATACATTTATTACTGTTATATGTTCCAGCGCCAAGGAGGAAATGTTGCATAGGGTGACATCTTTTAGCCAATCTCCTGCAATGTGCTGCATTACAATGTGTCACTGGCCACTCTGACAGGGAAAGGGGGTTATTTGTATTCACTGTTTGGGTTTTCCAGCCGCCACTACAAGTTCCCTTCAGTGATTCCGACCTTCAGAGGCTTCCGTTAATTACTTCTCTTCAATGGAAACGTGCTGCATTGTGTAGGATGTCACTCACTTCTAGGTGTCGGCAGCTTGGTCAATTTTTGGTATATTTACTGTAGAAAGGTAGAAAGATATTGTATAACTTTGTGCAATTAAATTCATGTTTAATTTGGCAAATAGGGCTCTTGTCAATTACTATTGGAGGGGAGAAACAGATTGGAGGCATGGATGAGTGATTGGGGTAGTTTCCCAGGGGAGGGTTCGTAGGCCTCCCATGGGGCTTTCGGAAGGGATTAACCAACTATTTCTTTAGCAGTTAGCCAATAACGTACTGAAGAGGGTTAAGTAATTTATCTTAATATTGTACATGTATTATTTTTATATAATAGCATAGTATATTGTTTGTATTTATGTAATACATACATAGGGGGTGCTGGTAGTCACACCGTACTGGGCCAATAGAAAGTAATGATGTAATCCGGTCACGGCTTCCTATTTACCCACGGGGACTTTGCAGGAGATACTGGCACCTCCTACGGAAGTCTATCTCATGAAGCAGTGGGTCCCGGAGATTAAATTAATGGGGGTGAGCTCTGGAGATCCCCTGCTTCAATCCTATGTAAAAATAATTGAATTGCTCCTGCAAAAGCTGCTCAGGGAGACACAGAGAGACTGATTCTTTGGGACTCCTTTGTGCAGTTCTTACAGGCTGGCTTGCCCAGCAGGATTAATTCTGTGTGGTTCCTGACATAATCCTCCTGGGCCGCAAAATGTACAGTTTTCAGGTTTGTGGACGGAATTCGACTTTTTCATCCGCTTTCACGGGAACAGTAAGTCTGGTCACAGCTGTACATTGTATATTTTCCCTTCATATCTTTTCCTTTCCTTTCTTCTAGGCTGTTCATGTAGAGATTGTTTATCCTGTCTTAGTAAGATTTATGATACAGATCATGCATCCTTTCATTTTCATTTCTTGGAACCTCCTCTGTGGTCTTTATGTTCGATAACAAATGTATATGGTTTCATATTGATGTGTAGGGATTGTACATAAATTTCTGCAATCTTATCATGGACTGTACTATAGGAAGCATATGAAGCACAGACCTTGTGGCTTGGAAATCTCGTGCGGATACCCAGCACACAGTGCACATCTGCAGGTAATAAACCCCATTGCTACTGTAATTCTAATCAGTTTTGAATCTTTTAAATCTTATGAAATAGAGTCTTGTACAAACAATAAACGTCTGCGAAGAACTCTCATGCTATCATAACCTACAATAACCGTACACTTCTTGGCTACTAAAAGCTACATAGATTTTAACAAAGAACTTGAAAAACAAGTTGACTTGTTGTCACCGTACTTGGCGTGTCCACTTACAGATTTATGGGGTCTGTACACTCCTGTTGACACCAAGGGGTGCAGCACTTCTTATCACCGTCACACTGGCTGTCACTTGTACATAATGGTGGGGGCAGGGGAGTCATACATCTTGTATTTGGTATTGGACAATCTCCAGGTTTCACTGCAAAATAGAAAGGCATGAGACTGAAACCTCACTATCAATCAATGTGTGAAGTAAGGTACAGTATGAAGTCAGTGTTTTTATATGAGGGGTATTTAACAAAGTCTTCTAAATAGAAAAAATAAACAATAATATATGTATCAGTGAATTTACATAGACATAGATATATACATATAAAGTCACATACTGTAGACATAGCAAGAGAATGTTCCTGCATTGCCACAGCATCAAAAGCAGAGCAAGAGCCAGTCCTGTCGGCGAACATTTCTCTGACTCAGGCCATAAGATGAATGATCTGAAGGTGGCCATTCTCAAAAGTAATCTCAGAACACCAAAAGGGAGATGGTTGCATGACTACAAATGTATTAAACTATTTGGGACACTCACCAGTGGCCTAAACTAAGACCGCAGCTTCATGAGCCACTACCCTGACACAAGAGAACTCTCTTCACACGAGTGCTAAGGCCCATGTCTATAAATACTGCACCGTAGGAATACACACACACCTGCCTCTTACACATACAAATGTATATGGAGGGAAAAGGGGAGAGAGGGGGAGGATAGCTCTTGCTACAGTCTGTATATGTATAGGTGCCAGGGGTAAGGGAAACTGGACAGAAAGTAACACTTGCCTAAGCAAGTGAAAAAGACCCCTATATAACTAGCACTCAAGGACAGAATGATATAGTCAGATAAAATTTAACCTTTATTGATGTATGCAGTAGTGAGTGAAAAACACTCTGGAATGAACACACAACGCTAATGTTTAATTAATTAAAATTGTATTAAATCAATTAATTACAATGAAATACACCACCTCCAATATAATACCAAACTAATGGGGGTGGTGAATAGGAACTATAAGGCACTGGCACCATGCAATGAATGATGGTATTACAGGTGTGCCTCAATTCCTGCATGGTGCCAGTGCCTTATAGTTCCTATTCACCACCCCCATTAGTTTGGTATTATATTGGAGGTGGTCTATTTCATTTTAATTAATTGATTTAATACAATTTTAATTAATTAAACATTAGCGTTGTGTGTTCATTCCAGAGTGTTTTTCACTCACTACTGCATACATCAATAAAGTTTAAATTTTATCTGACTATATCATTCTGTTCTTGAGTGCTAGTTACATAGGGGTCTTTTTCACTTGCTTAGGCAAGTGTTACTTTCTGTCCACATACAAATGTACAATGTAATTCTATCTCTTTATACAAATAGGGACTGCATTGTAGCCACAAACTTGCACAGAAATGTAACACCCTCCTACCCACACCATTGTTCTACACTCCCCCTCTAAACACACCTTTTGAACGCGCTGTATACACTGTGGGCATTTTATAAATTAAGATTCACACACATTCACACACATTCAAACACATACACACACACATACATGTTACTCTAACATCACAAACATTCAGGGAACATTTAACACCTTAAGTAATAAATCACATACTGCACAGGGGGAGGGGCAGGCTTCACCCACAGATAACATTCTTATCTGCCCTGTTTGAAAGTAATTTTTTTGGCTTAATCCATTGTAACAAAAGAAGAACGCCCGAAGAAGAGATCACTGAATCTCGAAAGCTCGCACAAATAAATGCATTTCTTTAGCCACAGAATGGTATTGACTATTTGTTTTTGATTGTATATATATATATATATGCTAAGAAAAGAATAGAAAAAGTGTCCCACTAAAAGCACTCAAGCAAAATAATTATAAAGAAATGTTTATTCAAGGACATGAATTACACAAAAAATACAACATTTAAATCAGTCCCCAAGGGATCCCTACAGCTGAAGAAAATACATGACATAGAAAAGCAATACTGAAATCATAAATCTAAATATAATAAAACAAAATATTGCTACCTAGGAGAGAGTTATAAACTCCTAGAGTCAAATTGAAAAAGCTGTGTGCTGTGAACTAAAAGGCTGCTGAGTATGTTGAGTGCCAATCCAATACCGCCTTGGTCACCAATAAAGGAAAGTGAAAATGCATAAAATAACCACTGCTGAAATAAATAAGCACTGTGTATACTTGCAGATCACCATGAATAGTAAGTCCTGGTTGTAGGCTCCTAAAATAGCATGAATGGCAAAAAGTAATGGCAGCAAAAGTCCACAGCAGATTGATGGGATCCTTGGGGAGTGCAGACAAACACAACCCCGACGCAGCGTTTCGCACCCTTTGCTTCCTCTGGGGGCTCTTTGTTGCTATATATATATATATATTTATATATATTTATATATATATATATATATATATAAATCCCGATGTACAAAATCCGCAGCACTCACCAATTCAAATGCAAAAACAATTTAATGTAGAAACACAAGCATCAGGGGTAACAGCAGGAAAAAAGAAGCAACTTTTCGGACTTCCAAGCTCCACAACTGACCAGATAAGTTACTTTCCTTATATTTCCCCTGTTGAGTGCCCTGACCATTCCTGTGTGTGTTATATTATAATATATATATATATATATTATATATATAAATATATATATATATATATATATATATATATAATATATATAATATACAAATGCACATACACCTATACAGAGACATGCAGATGCAGAGAGAGAGAGCTGGGGGGTGCATGGATAACCCTGAATTATGGCACATCTATAGCCTGGACTCTATTTATGGATATTAGGCTTTGAATTGCACTGGGTTAGTCACCTGTTACACATCAGCTGTGTCCCCCTCCTCCTCTCCCCCTCCTCCCTCCTCCCCCCTCTCCATACCCTCCTGCTTCCCCCCCTCCATACCTTCCAGTGGCGGAACACAGCGCTGTGTGCAGTCAGAGTAGCAGCACTTCATTGTCCCTTCGCAGTCCCGGTCATTGTCACATTGTGGAGCCACTCTTACCAGTTCACAATTCATAGAACTCACGTCGTTTGGACACGTGCCAGGTTTTGATCTAGGCTCATCTCCTGAAAAAAAACAAATAGGAAAATCAATTGAGATTATGAGCGATTTATAAAGAGAAAAGTGACCTGGACATGAAGTCCCAGAAATAAAGTACAGGTTCTGCGCTTCATCACAGGGGAGAACTACAGTAACCTTTTCTTAACAATATTACAAAGCTGATTAAATATCAGAACAAGTATTTAGGGTAAATGTATAGGAATAGCGGAGGAGGAGATTTTTCAAATGAGTCTATTTTCAACTATGACGGGAGGAGTTAACTAAGCTCTTCAATAAAGGTTAAGCCCGTTTTGGTTACCCCTGATCTGTGTATGAGGGTCCAAGAAGGTTAACTATTGGGCCCAGTAACATTGTATCACTGTGTTATACTGTATGTAATAAAGCAATGTTTGTGTTTTTCCCTTTCCTGGCATGTCAGCGAGCAGGGAATATGCAAATGTTACTCACCACTAGGGAACCCTGCTTCAGCACAGCCCAGAAAGGAAGATGAGGCACAAGGATGAACAGGTATCCCTATAGCTGAAGGAATCCCTAGGTTAAGGGGGGGTACCCCAGCTAGTGCCAAGGTGACCCACAACCAGTATAGGGTTTGTGGGTGCCCCAACTGTATATGAGGTTGTTGGGGACTCTGAGAGTCCCAACTGAGTCAGACGGAAAGTGTGTGGGAAATAAAGCAGATAGAAATAAAACTACATTATTTTTCCTTTTCTGTTCCCTGTACCCAGAGACTCAGAAGTGTATTAAAACATACTTTAATATAATGTAATGTTCTTTTGCATTCGGAACCGATGTCCAAACAGGCTGCCCGAGCTAACCCATAGGCGCCAGTAAGTCTGCTGGACAACGGGCTTCAAAGCAGCAGAGGATGCCCAGAGGTGTGAGTAGCATTTGGTCAGTGGGGAAAGGCCGAGTACCAGGTCCGGAGATCAATGGCAGTCCTCCATGATGCCACTTGTTCTGCCAGATCTGTGGAGCCTGCCCAGCATGTGGCATGGAGATAGCAAGTGAGAAAGGTGGCAGGCTTGGCCATGTCTCTTGGCTATTTTGGATTTCCCACTGACCCAGCTTTTCTAGCCGGCTTGGTTCTGATTGGTTGCTGGGGAAAGTTCCCATGTGTTGATTGGCTTTTCAGTTTTTTGAATGAAACAGAAAATACTATAAGAATCGAGGAGCCAATAAGATTTGGAGTATCCTGTTGTAAGAGCGTGGGCGGGCTTTTCAAAGTTGCTTCTGTGCGAATAGCAGAGCAACCGGTTTCGATTTCATGCCTGAAAGCCTGCCCGCCAGAGTCTAAGTCCTGACTTTTGCAACCAAGTTCTCAGAAACGATCGTATCGGATGCGGCTGGGATTTTATGCTGATTTGAATTCCATGGAGATTTGGGATAACTCGTGGTCAGGAGGGACCAAGTTCTCAGAAGAGAAGGTAGTTGTGGCATATGGAACTTTCTGCCGATTTGGGTTCTAGGAGATTCCGGGCTAAGTCCCGATCAGAGTAAAACTCTTCTATAGAGTTCCCTGCACCTAGGAAAGTTTAGTTTTTTGCCCCAGTCCACTAGTAAGTGTGTCTTTTTCTCTATATTTTGTGTGTCATGGTGTGTAAGTGAATGCATGCCGAATAAACTACAATTTATTTCATTACCTTGTTTTGCTCAATGAATGATCCCTGTAAAAAGGTGTCAACAACCTGGTCTCCCGTGACATCAACAAAAAATGTATTGTTGGCAGTGATATCTTTGATGACATTATATTGTACTGAGCTTCTGAAAACCTCATAGGACTCTTCCTCAAGTATATTAAAGGATCATCTGAGGTTTCAAAACCTCTACACACCACAATTTTATCTACTGTATGAATAATCTATGAATAACGGTCATGTTCGTCCATTAAAATATATCACAACCTAAACTATTCTCCGTATCTCCAGGCACAGTATTGGCAACGTAAAACTCATTTTGTAAATAAAAAAAAGTAGTGAATTTGTTTACTACTCTGAACTATCACACTGTTGTTTGATTATCACACTGTTGTGTGACTATCACATTGTTGTTTGATTATCACATTGTGGTGTGACTATCACACTGTTATTTATCACACTGTGGTGTGACTATCACACTGTTGTTTGATTATCAAACTGTTGTGTGACTGTCACATTGTTGGTCAAATATCTAGTGAATATTTATTGACCGAAAAAAATTATCAGGGTCCAAAAAAATTCATACATGTATTCAACTTTAAAAAAAATGCCTGTATTTATATTTAAAACAAAAACTGTAAATTAAGCTACCTCTGATTTGATGAAGCTTGGTATAAAAAAAAGGGATGTCACAAAAGGTTGAGAACCATTCATTTAGTAGCAAACACATACAGCTGTTCTAACACAAACCAGTGGCAATCACCAAAAAGACCCAGGTACATGCTGGGTACATGCCTTAAACTTTCCTTAAACTAGACCCAGAATTTCTGCATTTATAAATGGCCCATCAGATTAGCAGCGGGGTCCCTGGAAGTCCCAGTCAAACTGAATGGGACTGCCAGGGACCCCTGCTGTGTTAATCCTATGGGTCATTAGTCAATGCAGAAATGCCTTAAACTTGCCAGGTTACAACCAGCACATACCCAGAATGTAACCGGGCTAGTTTAAGGCAAGCTTTAGAATAGTCGTGGTCTCGTCTGTACTGACCAAATCTTCATATCAACAGGTCTCTTTATCTCTAGCTAAAAAATATATACTTTATTCTTTACTTGCTCCCTGTGATTAAGGCTCCTTCGTGCTAATGCGTAACAATGGGAGATAACCCTTTCTTGTTACAATGTAATGAGCAGATATCCCCAGGTACTTATTCCTGGAGCACTTACTCTGTATAACAATGGTAATGTACTGTATGGGCCGCCTGGGTGAGCATAGTGGTTCTTATCTGCTAATAAATTCTATGTTTCTATGTACAGTATGTGTAAACTGACTGCTGGGGTTATATTTACTTACGTGACACAGACATTGAATGACATGTACATTATATCATTCCTTCCAGTGAATAACTTTGCCTGGATATATAGCATATAGTATGATGCACCTCAGTTTCACAGCTGGGAGACATTGATCACTGACTCACTCAGAGGTGAAGGGGTTAAGAGCTCTTCTGGTTATAATATGCCGACATGTTCACAGCCGGGTGGGTAAAATCTATAACTGTTGTGTAACTTGTACAGACGTTAATGTCACACTGATCTCTGGCAGAGGATGGATGTGCAATGGTGTATTGTATTAGAGGTATTCTTGCACAGACTAAAGAAGTCACTCCTAGATTTACCTGTGCTGCACATGCTGTAATGTTCCCCCTTTCATACGTCTTATCAAAGCTAAGAATTTGGCTTTTCCCCAATCGTTTAATAATAAAGCTTTATAACTGGTAGAGCAGGTATTTCTCCTGCAGATTCACATACACGCCCCCAACACACCTAACATACTGTATGTAACACACCTAACATAATGTACATAACACACCTAACATACTTTACGTAACACACCTAACATACTGTCGCGTAACACACCTAACATACTGTACGTAACACACCTAACATACTTTACGTAACACACCTAACATACTGTACGTAACACACCTAACATACTGTATGTAACACACCTAACATACTGTACGTAACACACCTAACATACTGCTAGGCGGTAACACACCTAACATACTGTACGTAACACACCTAACATATTGTATGTAACACACCTAACATACTGTACGTAACACACCTAACATACTGTACGTAACACACTCCCTGTTATGTATGTACTTTCTATTCCTTTAGGGCAGGGATTCCTGTGCCAATGCAGCACTGTTTCTATGTCACTAAGCGCTGGGTAACCCGTCAGTACAAACATCCTAGGGAAAAGTCCCCACCAGGCGCCTGTGTTATATTCTCTCTGTCTGCAGTCATCTCATCCTCAGTGTTAATAGGAAACTTCAATGTGAGGCTCCTGCCAGGAGCTGGAGAAGTGAGGACAGACAGATACCGAACCTACACCCTACACGTTATACAGCACAGACTCTTCTAGTACTAAAGATACAATAAGAACTGAAAGTTTAAGCTCATTTTAATCATGCAGCATGGGGATAAGTTAATGTAACATTTTCTCACTGAGCAGGTCTCAGAGATGGATTTTTGCTGACACAAGATACTGCAGTTTTAGAACCATTTCCAGGCCAACGCTGAATTTATAACATTAATTAATCCCTGGCCCAGACCATATTTGTAAAATACATTTGCTTGCAATGCTATTGGAATCTTGATCTTAGATCTTGCCAAACTAACTTTATTTGTTTCTTTGAGGATATATATATTATATATATGAGGTAAGTAGGAATTTAGACCAGGGTAATGCAGTTGATGTGGTCTACTTAGATTTTGCAAAGGCTTTTGATACGGTTTCACACAAGAGGTTGGTGTACAAAATAAAGAAAATTGGACTCAGTAATAATATATGCACCTTGATTGAAAACTGGTTAAAGGACAGACAACAGAAGGTTGTCATAAATGGAACTTTTCAGGTTGGGTTTATGTCGTGAGTGGAGTACCTCAGGGATCGATACTGGGACCCCTGCTTTTTAACTTGTTTATTAATGACCTTGAGGTTAGGATCGAGAGCAAAGTCTCCATCTTTGCTGATGATACTAAATTGTGTGAGGTAATAGAATCAGAGCAGTATGTAATTTCTCTTCAGAAGGACTTGGAGAGACTGGAAATATGGGCAGGTAAATGGCAGATGAGGTTTAATACAGATAAATGTAAGGTTATGCATTTGGGATGCAAGAATTAAAAATTCGACTTACAAATTAAATGAGGATACAGTATTGGGGGAATCCTTGATGGAGAAGGATTTAGGTGTGCTTGTAGACTTGTAGACTGCAGGCTTAGCAATAGTGCCCAATGTCATGCAGTAGCTGCAAAGGCAAACAAGATCTTATATTGCATCCAACGGGCAATGGATGGAAGGGAAGTAAACATAATTATGCCCCTTTACAAAGCACTGGTAAGATGACACCTTGAATATGGAGTACAATTTTGGGCACCAATCCTAAGAAAAGACATTATGGACTAGAGAGAGTGCAGAGAAGAACCACCAAATTAATAAAGGGGATTGACAATCTAATTTATGAGGAGAGGCTAGCTAAATTAGATTTATTTACATTAGAAAAGAGGCGTCTAAGAGGTGATATGATAACTATATACAAATATATTCGGGGACAATACAAGGAGCTTTCAAAAGAACTATTCATCCCATGTGCAGTACTAAGGACTCGGGGCCATCCCTTAAGGTTGGAGGAAAGGAGATTTCATTAGCAACAAAGGAAAGGGTTCTTTACAGTAAGGACAGCTAAAATGTGGAATTCATTACCCATGGAGACTGTGATGGCAGATAAAATAGATTTGTTCAAAAAAAGGTTGGACATCTTTTTAGATGGGAAAGGTATACAGGGATATACCAAATAAGTATACATGGGAAGGATGTTAATCCAGGGATTAATCCGATTGCCAATTCTTGGAGTCAGGAAGGAATTCATTTTTCCCCTTAGTGGGGTTTTTTGTTTGCCTTCCTCTGGACCAATAAGTAAGTATAGATATACCTGTAGGATAAAGTATCTGTTGTCTAAATTTAGCATGGATTGAACTTGATGGAGCTATGTCTTTTTTCAACCTCATCTACTATGTAACTATGAAACTATGTAACGCGGTTCAGCAATGTTTTAGTTTCTAATGAGACTGTGCTTACAAAACACACCACTGCCTCCTTCATTACCTCTCTTCTCAGCTAGAATTGCCCATCCAGATACATTTTTAGGAACAAGTAACCCCAGTCTCTGCTAAATACATTCCTCTAATTGCAGTGTTCTTCTGTATATATTTAGTCCAATTTGTCTCTTTCCCCCATTTCTTGGTCTGCCCAGCACATCCTGACATCATTAACTCTTCTCCAAGAGAGGGGTTTAGTTTAGTATTTGTTAACTATGCAATAACACATTTATATATAATAATATATATATATATATATATATATAATATATTACAATAATAATTTTGTAGTTTAATTAATAAACCCCATTCGTGTTTATCTCTCTGTCCTTTGTGTCTCTCCCGCCGTCACTCTCTCTAAATGTATATCTCTTCCTTTCTATTCTCCATGTCCCCTCTTTTCCTTTCATATCAGTCCTACTGTATCTCCCCTGTTCTCGTCTTCCCATTACTCCTTATCCTATTGCCACCTCCCTCCCATATCTCATGTAGTGTTACTTACCTCACTCCCATATCTCCCTGCCGTGTTACTCACCTCCCTCCCATATCTCCCTGCATGTTACCCACTTCCCTCCCATATCTCCCTGCCATGTTACTCCCTCCCTCCCATATCTCCCTGCATGTTACTCACCTCCCTCCCATATCTCCCTGCTGTGTTACTCACCTCCCCTCCCATTTCTCCCTGCCGTGTTAACCACCTCCCTCCCATATCCCCCTGCCGTGTTACTCACCTCCCTCCCATATCTCCCTGCCATGTTACTCACCTCCCTCCCATATCTGCCTGACATGTTACTTACCTCCCTCCCATATCTCCCTGCCATGTTACTCACCTCCCTCCCATATCTCCCTGCCGTGTTACTCACCTCCCTCCCATATCTCCCTGCCGTGTTACTCACCTCCCTCCCATATCTCCCTCTCATGTTACTCACCTCCCTCCCATATCTCCCTGCCGTGTTACTCACCTCCCTCCCATATCTCCCTGTCATGTTACTTACTTGGGGTAACTGCTGCTGCCCAGGTGCCCACACAGCACAGAACGAGCCCAAGAAGGAGGGAGACAGCGGTTGGAGACATGTTGGTCTCTGGAGCTGTGTCTGAGTCCTCAGGGCTGTCTCACACTGGGATTTATACCCTGAGCTCAGGGAAGGGAGGGGACAGGACAGGACAAGATAGGACAAGGAAGAGGGAAGTGAGAGGACACAGAGGGAACAGACCTGGGGCTGTTTAATGCAATATTTCACAATAAACATCTTACAGCACTTACTGAGTCATGAGCATCATTTAGAAATGTATTAACCCCATCACTGTCAGGGACCGGAGAGCGACTGAGAAATGTATAAACCCCATCATGCCTATAGACCTGTATAGCAGCGCTAAGTAATGTACTGTATATTACTCCTGCATAATACCAATATGTTCAGGGAAGACAGCAACAGAGGGATCCCCAGGTAATGCCCACTTACCCAGAACCAGTATAGAGGTCCTGGGGGGTACTCCAACCATACATGAGGTTGTGAAGGTTTTACAAGTCTAAGTCCGGTTTTCAGTGTGTGGGGAATATGGCCAGTGAGATTAAAATGTGCAGGTTATTATTTTGTTCCCTATAACCAGAAGACTCCCCCAGCCAATCCGGAGTATAGATTCTAAGCACCAAGACAGCAGCGGCAAATTTGAAACCGCCAAAAGATGCTCTGTGAGAAGTATCAGAGAGCCGGCTTCAGAAATTTCAAGTCAAAAACATTTATTTGTCCCACTTTTCAAGGCCAAAAACATTAAAAAAAAACTGTCTGGCCCCTAGTGCTCTGAAAAAAGATTTGAGTAAAAAACAAATCATTGGCAACTGTCTTGTAAAACCAGTGGGAAACTATACAGTACATGTGGCAGATGTGTAGTGTGTAAACACATGAAGAAAGATAAGAATATATGTGATAGAAACACTGGGAAAACATATGAGATCAATCAGTTTATAAATTGTCTCACTTCCTTTGTCATATGCAATATTAACTGTCCCTGTGATTTGACATGTATAGGAAATTGAAATGCCCCCCTTATTGAAGTGATAAATAAGATCATAGCACACTTCAGTTTGGTGGTTTTGAATCCAATTCCTTTTAGAAATACTAGAAGTTGTATGTCTAGGTAGGAGAGTAATGACTCTTTATTAGGACCTATATTTTCTTGAGGCTATTATACAATTGCCAATATTAGAATTTTCTGACATATTAGGATAGGTTGTAGTATATATTATATGCAAGCTACCCCATATATTTTTTATGTAGTACATGATAAGGTTCTGTGTATTGTATTAAAGTCATTCATTTCTTACATTAAGACATTTAGTAACTCTAGACTAAGAAATTCTCTTTTTCTCAATGAAGATGTTCACCCTTTTCTCTATGTAAGACTTTCACCCTAAGGATTGATTTCATTTTAGGAATATGTGTCAAGATATGGATCTTTGACACCAAGATATACATCTTATATGTTTGTATCTAAGGTATTCACGTCCTACATTAAGACATTCAGTATTTCTATATTAAGACATTCTCTTTCCTTTTCAATTAAGATATTTATCATTTTTCTATGTAAACCATTCCCCCTAAGGATTGATCTTTTCCTAGGAACATGTGTTAAGCATACTAGTGTCAAAAATCCATATCTTATCTGTTTGCATTAAATATTCCCATTGTCCCTGAATTTCAACTATGTTATGGATGAGGTGGAAATAAATTATAAATTGATTTTTAAACGTATTAACAATATTGATAGACATTATATTATGTCATTTTATTTATTTGATTATAGAATTTTGTTGTATTCATTTTAATTATTGGATAGTATATTTTAACTACACACTTTCTATGTTTAATGTTGTTGATGGTGTGTGTGTGTGTGTGTGTGTGTGTGTGTGTGTGCCTGTGAGTGGGTTTACTGGATAAGCCAGTCCAACCCCAGCCAGGGAAAACCTTAGTTAAGTTAGTGCTCAGACGTTACGCCTCGTCATTTAACCTACCCTAAAAGACCGCGTTCTAACAGTCCTGGACAGACGGAGGAGCCCCGGAGTAAGCCGTTTGTCACATATGGTGGAGAATGCGGGCAGAACACTAAAAGGTCTGCGGGTTAAAGAACTTAAAAAAAAAAAAAAAGAGGTTTTTTTTTTCTCTTTTTCTTTTCCCCGAACAAGATGGATGACGTGTAGACTGCGTTGGTACGCAATGTCGCTGCCCAAAAAGAGACGAATGAAACCCAGCAACAGGCGAATGCAGCCCTGCTAAACGCGAATGCAATCCAGAAACAGACAAATGCAAACCAGCAACAGACGAATGCAACCCAGCAACAGCTGCTAACAGTACTGCAAAACGCGAATGCAACCCAGCAAGAGACAAACCGCTTGCTAAGAAAGGAGCAACAACAGTTCGCCCAGGGCTTATAGCAGGAAGTCGAGATCCTGATGGAGACTATCGTTAAGACCCCACTGGCAGACGCAGCCCCAGGCCCGAAAATGACCAGGGCAAGCCACTACCTTCAGAAGATGGGGCCCTCGGATGATGTTGAAACCTATCTTCTCACTTTTGAACGCACGGCACAGAGTGAGGGTTGGCCAGAAGCTGAGAGGGCAAGTCTAATCGCACCTTTCTTAAGCGGTGAAACCCAGAAGGCTTACTTTGATCTAGAGCCAGCCGAAGCTAATGTGTATGCAAAACTGAAGTTCGAGATCCTCGCCTGCCTCGGCGTAACCACAGCTGTTCGCGCCCAAAGTTTCCACGCATGGTCCTTCACGTTGGATAAAGCCACCGAAGCCAGATGTATGACCTCATCCACCTCTATCGGAAGTGGCTACAACCCGAGATCAACTCAGCAAGCCACATCGTGGAACGGTTGGTCATGGACCAGTTCTTGAGGAAACTTCCCTCTGCCCTATGCCGTTGGGTCAGTCAGAGTGACCCCCACAATGCAGATGAGCTGGTGGCCCTCGTAGAAAGGTACAATGCAGCAGAAGAGCACCCGCGACCCGTATTCATGGAGCATCCCCACTACCCAAGGTTCCAGGACTCTTCCAGAGACGGTAAAAGGGTACCAGGGTTAAGGGGGGCTGAAGAGCGACGACCGCCTTCACACAGCAACAGCAACAGTGGCTCACATAGTAAGGGCAACAGCAAACATGGGGAGCCGAAAAAGGGTTCTAAGTGGGACACAGACTATGTACCTAAATGTGTAAATTGTTATGAGAGGGGCCACACCATGAAAGTCTGCCCACTAAATGCTGAACCCATGCAATGCAACAGCGTTGAACCTTATTCATTGTGGTCCCAATATATGGGCCCTAGCCCAGAGGACCCCTTGAATAACCATCTCTGGGCATTTGTAAAGGTTAATGGTAAGAGGGTTCGGGCACTTCTTAACTCTTGGAGCATGGTCACACTAGTGTCCGAATACCTGTTGCCCATTGGGAAGAAACAGGTAAACAGTTCACAAAGAGTGGCAATTTGCTGTATACATGGGGATAATCACGAATATTCCCCTGTTGATGTTTTATTGAAACAGAGTTTGGTTCTTTAGATTTCAAAGTGGGTATAGTACCCAAACTGGCACATGATGTGTTAATAGGGACCGACTTTCCCCATTTTCTAAAAATGTGGTCCTCCTCTCAGAATAGAGCCCAGAGTTCAATAGCGGACCATAAAGAAGTAACAGAAGAAACAAATCCATTCCCTTTTTCAGAAATGGAGGTTGACGAGGGCCCATATTAAAAGGGGAAAGAGGAAGAGTGCTGTAAAATCCCCTTTCCCATGGCCACCTTGGTAGGGAATACCCCAAATCAAGATGTTGAACAGGCGCTTACCACCCCAGAACAGGGTACGACCTTCGCTGACCTAGAGGTCAGTCCTGGGAGTTTTAAGAAGGCCCAGTGGGAAGACCCCACATTAGCCGAAGCAATTGGGAATATACGGGACCAGAATAGTACCCCTGGCCAACCAGATAGGTCACTTGCCTACCCCTACTTCGAGGTAGAAAATGAACTAGTATATCGGGTTGATAGGAGGAAATCAATTATAACGAAACAATTGTTGGTGCCACGGACATTCCGTAATGTAGTGTTACACCTCGCACATAGTCACCCATTGGGGGGACACCTAGGGGTGGAAAAGACAAAAGAAAAGATTCTCCGAAGCTTTTATTGGCCTGGGGTTCTGGCAGAAATGACCAATTATTGCTCCTCATGCCCAGAATGTCAGATCACCGCCCCATTCAAAGCGTATCGTAGCCCATTGGTACCACTTCCCATAATAGATGTACCATTTGACCGGATTGCTATGGATTTAGTAGGACCCCTAATAAAGTCTGCTAGGGGACATCAGCATATATTGGTAATATTAGATTATGCCACCCGATATCCGGAGGCAGTTCCCCTACGTAGCACCTCTGCTAAAAACATAGCAAAAGAGTTAATAGTTCTGTTTACCCTAGTCAAAAGTCATAAAGAGATCTTAACTGACCAGGGAACACCATTTATGTCACAAATAACAAAAGAGTTATGTAAACTCCTAAAAATCAAGTATCTCAGAACCTCAGTCTATCATCCATAAACAGATGGTTTAGTGGAACGGTTCAATAAAACCTTAAAGAGCATGTTACGCCGGGCGGTCGATAAGGATGGGAAAAACTGGGATTGTTTGTTACCATACCTGTTATTTGCCATTAGGGAGGTTCTCCAATCATCCACAGGCTTCTCCCCATTTGAACTATTGTATGGCCGACACCCAAGGGGCTTACTAGATATAGCCAAAGAGACTTGGGAACACGAGGTTACCCCAAACAGAACTGTAATAGAACATGTTGCCCAGATGCAGGACCGCATAGCTGCAGTCCTACCTATAGTGAGGGAACACATGGAAAAAGCTCAAGAGGCACAGAGGAATACGTATAAAAATGGTGCTAGGGTCAGAATTTTTTATCCAGGCGACAGGGTGCTAGTTCTGGTTCCCACCGTAGAGAGTAAATTCCTTGCTAAGTGGCATGGGCCATATGAGGTCTTGGAAAGAGTGGGAGAAGTAAATTACAAGGTGAGACAGCCAGGTAGGAGGAAACCTGAGCAAATCTACCATGTAAACCTACTTAAGCCCTGGAAAGATAGAGAGGTCTTGTTAACCCTAGTACCCCCAGGTCCGTCAGAGAATCGAGAAACTGACCCAGAGGTTAGCATAGCTGAAACCCTGTCCGTTCATCAGAAACGAGAGGTCCAGAACCTAGTGAGAAGAAACAAATAAGTATTCTCTACAAAGCCAGGTAGAACTAGGGTAATTGAACATGACCTAGTCTCTGAACCGGGGTTAACCTTAAACCGTACTGAATCCCAGAGGCCAAAAGGGAGGCTATAAGTTTAGATGCTAAACTAGGTGTAATTGAAGAATCCCAAAGTGGGTGGAACAGCCCTATAGTTTTAGTCCCAAAACCAGACGGTACAACAAGGTTTTGCAATGACTACCGTAAACTAAACGCTGTGTCAAAATTTGATACTTATCCTATGCCCAGAGTTGATGAACTGGTAGAGAGACTGGGCAAAGCCCGATATCTCACGACCCTAGACATAACAAAAGGGTACTGGCAGGTTCCCCTCACAGAAACGGCAAAAGAAAGACAGCCTTCTCAACCCCAGACGGCCTCTTTCAGTATAGGGTGCTGCATTTTGGCTTACATGGAGCTCCCGCCACATTCCAAATAATGATGGATAAAATTTTAAAGCCACATGCTCGGTATGCTGCCGCCTACCTGGATGATGTGGTAATCCATAGTCTTTATTGGCAATCCCACCTTCCAAAGGTCCAAGCTGTTCTTGACGCAGTTCGGTCTGCTGGACTAACTGCTAACCCCGCTAAATGCACTATTGGTCTGGAGGAGGCCAAGTATCTGGGGTATTCTATTGGCAGAGGTTTACTCAAACCCCAAACACTCAAAGTAGAGGCGATACAAAATTGGCCAAGGCCAGTTACAACAAAACAAGTAAGGACCTTTTTGGGATTAATTGGCTACTATCGAAGGTTTATTCCCAATTTTACAACTAAGGCAACCCCACTAACCGACCTCACAAAAGCAAGAGGGCCGCTAATGGTAAAGTGGTCCCCCGAAACCGAACAGGCCTTTAGAAACTTGAAAGAAGCTCTCTGTGCCCAACCAGTGTTGGTCACACCTGACTTCTCTAAAGAGTTTTTATTCCAAACCGACGCATCTGAGGTAGGGCTGGGCGCTGTACTCTACCAGGAGTCTCAAGGTGAGGAGCACCCCATCCTTTATTTAAGTAGGAAACTAAATCCCCAGTAGAAAAATTACTCCATAGTCGAGAAAGAGTGTCTCGCAATAAAGTGGGCTGTAGAGACGCTCAAATACTATCTGTTGGGGAGAAAATTCCGGTTGGTCACAGATCATGCACCCCTTACCTGGATGTGTCAAAACAGAGAGAAGAATGCTAGATTGACCAGGTGGTTCCTAAGCCTACAACCCTTTAAATTTTCTGTGGAGCACAGGTCAGGGCACAAACATGGCAATGCTGATGGGTTGTCAAGGATGCACTCCCTAATATCCATGGTCGCTCGTCCCTCGAGGTCTGAGCTGGGGGGGAGGATATGTGACAGAAACCAGGGGATGGAAATAAATTCCATATATAGAGCTCCCAGGATACTGAACAGTTTATATCCTGTTTAGGCTGGAAAGTGCAGCCTCAGAATGCATGCACTCCATCCCACAGTTTGGCAAGTGCTGGAACTGAGGGATGAGCGATCCAGACCAGAGTTTGTCTGCTGCCTGATTTCTGTCACCTGTCCTGTTAGATGGAAATCAGGTATGTAAGGCTGATATCCTGGTTCCTCTCCCCTCTCCCCAAGAGCCTGGAGGCAGGAAGGCTGCTGGAAGCAGAGAGGGGAAATGCCTCTCATCAAACAGGTTAAATCATTCTGTTCCTTTTGTCTAAAACTGCAAAGTACCTTATTTTTGATGTTGGAACTGGATAAGCCATTCCAACCCCAGTCAGGGAAATCCTTAGTTAAGTTATTGCTCAGACGAGCAGGGTTTTTGTTTGCTTATGTATTATTTTGAATCCTGTGGCAGTCTCAGTGCCTGGGACTGAATAAACCAGGCATAGCCTGTTTAAAGGAACAGCACGTTACGCCTCGTCATTTAACCTACCCTAAAAGACCGTGTTCTACACCAGTCCCCGGGCGACGCCGGAGCCCCGGAGTAAAGCCTTTTTGTGTTCACATATAATATATATATATAATATATATATATTAGATATATATATATATATATATATATATATATATAGTATATATATATATATAGATACAGTATATATATATATATACTGTTATCTTTATGATTACAAGTTTTATATGTTATAGTTTCAGTATTTGTGAGGTTTTGTATTTATGTTTTCTATTATACTATGACAGTATTTTAGGTTTTTATACCAGTATGTGATTTGTTTGTTTAAATGTGTCAGGCAGATAAATGGACGGCTTGTAATTTATTCATGCGGTAGGATCCCGATTGGCTAATATGTATACAAGCCAGGATACTTAAATGAGTGCCATGGGATCCTAAGGTCAACAGCCTGAAGAAGTGTCAAGGCGACACGAAACGTGTTGTGGTGAAGGAAAATCAGCGACGGGACGCACGTGATGACGGACACCAGGAAGCTGCTAGCAGAGTGCACCTCGAGGACGCTGACTGAGAAGTTACTTGCTGCTGACTAAATTTCATCTGTGCAGCCGGACTTTCTTCCTTTTAACGTCAAGTGGCACTTTTAGGATGTGTGGTCCCTCAGTATAGAGCTCGTTTCTTTATATGTGGTACTCAGATGACTGGATCTGATAGGATTTGTTTCTTTTAATGTGTAAGATATATGTTTTTCACGATTTGATTTATAAAGTATTATTTTATTATTAATGCAGTCTTTGTTTTATCTCTTTTTGCGCCCCTTTTGTGTGTATAAGTTCTGATAATAGAACGTAGCCGTGGCGGCTGGGAGTTGAAGCCAATTTTAGATCCAGAAAGTTTGGGATTTGCTCGCGGTCAAGTTATTTCAAGGCTCCGGAGCTCGTACAGCGGTGGCGTGTAGAACTTCATGCCGATTTGAGTTTCAGGACATATTTTGCTAAGTCCCGGTCAACCCTAAGACTTTTTTTTATATCACACAGAAGCTAGGAAAGTCTAGTTTTGTAGCCCAGACCCCAGTAAGTGTGTTATCTTCTGTATTTTGTAACCCACTGTGTGTATGTCTGTGTCAAGGAAATAAATGATAATTTGTTTT
The DNA here is from genome assembly GCA_036426205.1 of Ascaphus truei. NCBI lineage: Eukaryota > Metazoa > Chordata > Amphibia > Anura > Ascaphidae > Ascaphus > Ascaphus truei. The sequence goes on from WSYH01005015.1 coordinate 39,567, forward strand.
ACTAACTTGTTTTGCTCAGTGAATGATCCCGGTAAAAAGGTGTAAATATCTGGTCCACTGTGACACAAGGGTTAAATGTTCTGTGCAGATATCTGACACGTGGGGAACCTCAGTTCTGGGGCTGTAACTCTTTAATGTCTAATCACAGATAAACTGGAAGGGAACGTATCACATCTTTCATATGACACTGCGCTGGGGTAAACAGAATAAGGAATGATTTAGGAAGAATAAAGGGAAGAATTAATGATGAGGGTACAACATTCTGACACCACATAGAACTGGTCCCTACACTAGGTAATTATATCTGAGGATGACTTCAAAGTATGCAAACAATGTTCTGAGGTGGCAACAACATTACACGTTTAAACATTTCTTGTCAAATGTCATAATAATATTCAAAATAACAAATACAAAAACAGCTACAAAAATATATAACTTAATATGACGGGGATAACACCATAGCTGTAGGTTTTTGTTGAGGATAGTAGAGAGTTTACTGAGCCCATAATAATGTATCTCACATATATACCGGTACCTATGCTGCTATTCTGTCACCAGATGCAGTTACACGTTTGACCTCGCTTAGTGGAAGAAGAAGGGAGAGAAAATATAACACATTTAATACTTGGAAAAGAACTGGCACTCTAACTTTTCGAATATTATTACTCTAGAGCAGGGGCGCTCAACTCCAGTCCTCAAGTCCCCACAGACAGGTCAGGTTTTCAGGATGTTCTTGCTTCAGCACAGATGGTTTAATCAGTCTCTGCTTCAGCCCAGGTGGGTCAGCCTCCTACGGAGCCAGCTGGGCTGAAGCAGGGATTTCCTGAAAACCTTAACTGTTTGATGTGGGCTTGAGGACAAGAGTTGAACCCCTCTGATAAAGGGCCCCTCACTTAGTCTAAATCAATATATTTCAGCAGGACATTGGAATTCCAAAATAGGAGAGGAAGGGGGATAAATCTGACGCGTTTCGGCCCTCATTGCGGCAACATCACTGAAGACCTCCAAGAGGCGATATACCCCCCTCAAAACCGTGAGTCCTCATAGCAACCCTTGGTGCCCAGAGCTGGGCCAGTTGCTGACTACCATTGATATATTTTCATTTACATCGTGCAAAGGGTTATCTTATTGTTTCTGACGCACCTGATAGGATACATTGTATCTAACTCTACTCAAGGTAAGGATGGGTTAGCGGTAGGGATAAATCAGAGCTCGGACCTGGTAACTCAAGGTAAGGATGGGTTAGAGTTAGGGATAAATCAGAGCTGGGACCTGGTAACTCAAGGTAAGGATGGGTTAGAGTTAGGATAAATCAGCGCTGGGACGCTGGTAACTCAAGGTAAGGATGGGTTAGAGTTAGGGATAAATCAGAGCTGGGACCTGGTAACTCAAGGTAAGGATGGGTTAGAGGTAGGGATAAATCAGAGCTGGGACCTGATAACTCAAGGTAAGGATGGTGTGGTAGAGTAGGGTAAAATCAGAGATGGGACCTGGTAAACTCAGGGTAAGGATTGGTTTTAGAGTTAGGGATTAAATCAGAGCTGGGACTGTGGTAACTCAGGTAAAGAGGGGTTAGAGGTAGGGAATAAATCAGAGCTGGGACGTTGGTAACTCAAGGTATGGATGGGTTAGAGGTAGGGAAATCAGAGCTGGGAGTGGTAACTCAAGGTATGGATGGGTTAGAGGGTAGGGATAAATCAGAGCTGGGACGCTGGTACTCAAGGTAAGGATGGGTTAGAGTTAGGGATAAATCAGAGCTGGTCCTGGTAATCAAGGTAAGGATGGGTTAGAGGTAGGGATAAATCGAGCTGGGACTCTGATAACCTCAAGGTAAGGATGGGTTAGAGTTAGGGTAAATCAGAGCTGGGACGCTGGTAACTCAAGTAAGGATGGGTTAGAGTTAGGTAAATCAGAGCTGGGACCTGGATCAAGGTAAGGATGGGTTAGAGTAGGATAAATCAGAGCTGGGACCTGGTAATCAGGGTAAGAGGGGTTAGAGTTAGGGATAAATCAGAGCTGAGGACCTGGTAACTCAGGGAAGGAGGTTTAGAGTAGGGATAAATCAGATCTGGGACGCTGTAACTCAGGTAAGGATGGATTAGAGTTAGGGATAAAATCAGAGCGGACCTGGTAACGTCAAGGTAAGGATGGGTAAGAGTTAGGATAAATCAGAGCTGGGACGCTGGTAACTCAAGTAAAGATGGGTTAGAGGTAGGGATACAATCAGAGGCTGGATGCTGTAACTCAAGGTAAGGATGGGTTAGAGGTAGGGATAAATCAAGCGGGACGTGGGTAACTCAAGGTATGGATGGGTAAGGTAGGGATAAATCAGAGCTGGGACCTGATAACTCAAGGTAAGGATGGGTTAGAGTTAGGGTAAAATCAGAGATGGGACCTGGTAACTCAGGGTAAGGATGGGTTAGAGTTAGGGATTAAATCAGAGCTGGGACTCTGGTAACTCAAGGTAAAGATGGGTTAGAGGTAGGGATAAATCAGAGCTGGGACGTTGGTAACTCAAGGTAAGGATGGGTTAGAGGTAGGGATAAATCAGAGCTGGGACGTTGGTAACTCAAGGTAAGGATGGGTTAGAGTTAGGGATAAATCAGAGCTGGGACGCTGGTAACTCAAGGTAAGGATGGGTTAGAGTTAGGGATAAATCAGCACGCTGTGGGTCCTTGTAACGCAAGGTAAGGATGGGTTAGACGGTAGGGATAATCGAGCTGGGACCTGTAACTCAAGGGTAAGGATGGGTTCGAGTTAGGGAATAATCAGAGCTGGGACCTGGTAACTCAAGGTAAGGATGGGTTAGAGTTAGGGTAATCAGAGCTGGACCTGGTAACCAGTAAGGATGGGTTAGAGTAGTAGAAATCAGCGCTGGGACCCTGGTAACCTCAGGGTAAGGATGGTTAGAGTTAGGGATAAATCAGAGCTGGGAACCTGGTAACTCAGGTGAAGGAGGTGTTAGAGTTAGGATAATCAGCTGGGACCTGGTACTCAAGGTAAGGATGGTTAGAGTTAGGGATAAATCAGAGCTGGGACCTGGTAACTCAGGTTGGATGGGTAAGAGTTAGGATAAATCAGAGCTGGGACGCTGGTAACTCAGTGTAAAGATGGGTTAGGTAGGGATAAATCAGAGGCTGGACTGCTGGTAACTCAGGTACGGGTATGGGTTAGAGGTAGGGATAATCAGAGCTGGGACGTGTACCTCAGGTAGGATGGGTTAGAGTAGGGATAAATCAGAGCTGGGCGCGTGTAACTCAAGGTAAGGATGGGTTAAGATAGGGATACATCAAGCTGGGACTGGTACTCATCAGGTAAGGATGGGTTAGAGTTAGGGGATAAATCAGAGCTGGGACGGCTGGTAACTCAAGGTATGGATGGTGTTAAGAGTTAGGTATAATCAACTGGGAGCTGGTAACTCAGGTAAGGATGGGTTAGGTAGGGATAATCAGAGACTCTGGACGCTGGTAACTCAAGTATAGGATGGGTAGAGTTAGAGAAATCAGAGCTGGACCGTGGTAACGTATGTTGGGTTAGATTGGGGATTAAATCAGAGTCTGGGAGCTGGTAACTCAAGTAAGGATGGTTAGAGTTAGGGTATCAAGCTGGACCCTGAGAACTCCAAGGTAAGATGGGTAGCGGTAAGGCCAAATTCAGAGCTCGGACCTGGGTAACCTCGAACGTTAATGATTGGTTTAGATAGGATAAATCAGAGCTCTGGACAACGTGTAACTCAAGGTAAGGATGGGTTAGAGTTAGGGATAAATCAGAGCTGGGACGCTGGTAACGCAAGTTAAGGGTGGGTAAGAGTTAGGGATAAATCAGAGCTGGGAGTCTGGTAACTCAAGGTAAGTATGGGTTAGAGTTAGGGATAAATCAGAGCTGGGACTCTGGTAACTCAAGGTAAGGATGTGTTCAATATTAGGGTTCGGTCTTATAATTAGGAGACAGTATAATAACAGAGCCATTATTTTGGAACAGGAATAATTAAGTTTTATAGGAGTCACACAAATTAACTGTAATAAACTATTGAAAATGATCATATGTATTAGGAGATTGTGGCCTATATGCAGGACACATATGATGTGAGTCACGTAGTAATGAATAGGGTGTACGTTTGATTGCATTCATACATTTCTATGTACCAGGCTTTGCATCCCGCTGTTATCTCTGTACGTTCAAAATCAAGTACTTGGGGCACATAAACCCAGGAGATGAATACATGGTAACTGGTAAAACAGTACCACATAGAACATGGAACCATAGGGTAATTACATCTGGTGAGGATGTAAAAGTACTTGTGCTAGAATCAAAATAACGTTCTAAACTGAGAAAGAACCTCTTGGATTTTTTAGCATCAACTTTTTAATCCCATTGCAGTGGACTGACTACTTCTACTACACCCCTAGGGGATTGGGTGGGTCAGCATCCAGCTTGGCAATTGGTTGATTACTGTTTAGAGGCAAACGTCCATCTCTGACAAATTAAAGGCTCGTACCGGTGGCTGTTCCAGGGACAACAATTGATTTAACCCAGCTGCTTGCAGATAAAGGGACAGCACTGCAGCGCTATTGCACTCACTGGCATACAGCAGTGGTGCACTAACACCTGCGACATCTGTATTTCCGTCTACATTGTGGGATCATAAGAAATCGGTCAATTAATGTTTTTATAAGATCTTCTCAGCTTTATTTTTTTTTTTACCAAGGATCACAGCCCACAGACACAGCTAATCAGCATAGAGCTGAGTGAGAGTGTCCTATTGAGCCTGCAAACAGGATACGTGACCTAATTGTTGTGTACGTAATGGAGGTTCATTTGCATGGAAATATGTGATGATAATAGGTAGATTGCTTGATACTGTCTATGACTAACTGTAGCAGTTAAAGGTGAGAAACACAGGATAGGTAGAGGTACCCCGTTCTTGTGTCAGACTGGAAAGATTAAGTCCCAACAGGTTGAGCAGAATTAATTAATGACTTGACTAATGAAGGGTAACTTTGATAATTATAGGGTGTTACCTGACACTGCCGTCCACACAGCTCCTTCCTTACACGGTAATCAGAATAAGAGTGAATGAAATATTCACAGGTTAGAATAGGCAGCACAGCCTCCTCAGAATAGAAAACCTGGAACTACATTTGGAGCTACTAATATAGGTAATTAAGTTTGTATAGCTCCTTACAAATCATCAAATAATTGTATACTTGTTGCTTCTTTGCATATGCAAAATGTATGTTTAAAGGATTACAATGGGATTGATGAGTGGGACAAATTATTGGTGGGTTCTGCGCTGAAGAGAGATGATGTTGAATCTCAGCACTATCCCCCAAAACCCACTGAATTATTTCCACAAATCTGTGCTGTTCACAAACAAGTGAATTGCAATTTAAATCCCATATGCCCCTTGCAAAAGGTTCCTGATATACAGATGACGGGACCGAAGAGGTAAAGGAATACCGGTATTTAGATGGGATGGACCATGGGTGAGACATGCGAGATGATTGGCATACAGGATAGGAACAGAGTCAACTGGTCAACCTGATAATGTGCAACTGATAAACCCTCTTAGAGTGAGATAAAAGCTCCAAGCACCATGTATAAGAATAACTGACACAGAATCGTAACAGATATTGAATATCCTTGGATAGGAGCACTCACAATACTGAGATATCCACTGCCACGGATGCATGACCAGCGGAATCCAGGGGCATCCGTGTATGGGATGAATCCCAAGAATGGTGGCACTCACAAGGTGTTTAAGTAAAGAAGAATGTGACAGTGGGGTAGCCAGCCTTCATAATAAAGGTGAAGCCCGAGTAGCTAGCCTAACATTGTGGGTGCCCGGCGGCTTATCTGCGCTATAAAACAGGGACAACCTGTGTGTTTTGACCCCCTATGTGTTTTAGGTGCAAAAACTGAGACTTCGGGAGCGGGACTAGTGGTTTGTACAGGGGGCAAATAGGGTTAAAATGTATATTAAAGGTTCCAGGACAAAGTTACCTGTTGCTCCCTCATTTTAACTGCAAATCGCACTTGATTTGCAGGTACGCATATGTATTGTAATCCCGTCATGTTTCCCTATTAATATGGCCCTGCCAACAAGTTATTGAAAATTGGTATTAAAACTTAGCTGTGAAAAGCAAAGGTTTATCATCAACATCCCCGAACCCAAGTTAGACAAAGAAATGTGCTTTAAAATGTGTATTCATCTCTATGAAGGCAGTCGCGGTAACTTGATTAGCCAAGATGCCTGCATAGAGATAGTGGATCAAATGGGAGGATGGGAGCAGCGAGGTGTCGGGCCATCTGGTTGAGCGGGGAAGGGCAGAGAAACAGGACAAGAGACAATGGTTTCCCGAAGGTGAGACTATTTGATCTCCCAGAAACTGCGGTGCCCAACCGGCAGGAGGTATAGGGCTGGCAAGGGGAAGCCATAGCTCGTAGGCATAGTTCCAATTGGTCAGTTCGAATTTCCAACTCGCCAGCTACCTCAGCCCTTCCTCTGACGGGTGCAACAAGCCAAGCCTCTCTCTTGTGAGTGGTGGTTGCACTACGATCTGTGTGCTGGTTGGTCGGCAGTCCCTGTTCCATATTAGACATAGGACATTGAGGTCTATTTAAGGGGACTGCCCGATCAGAGAACCAGACCATCTTGACTTTTCCTAGGCTTGGTCCGGTGAAGCAGAGATGGGCTTTTCAAAGGTGCTTTGCTCGCAATAGCAAAGCACTAGGCATTGAGGTGCAGCAGAAGCCTAGCCAAGCTGAGGACAGTTCTAGGGATGTGGCCAAGTTTTCATATCGAACGGAGACACGGTCAGCGAGGTAAGCCTGGTATATATCACGCAGATAGTACCGTGGTGTTCCTGGATGTGAAGTGGACAGGGTAAGCCTCCTGAAGCAGGCGCCCTGCAACTAGTGAGGATAGAGACTCCCCCAAGACCTCCAGTTAAGCGTGTATTTCCTTTTTTTTTTGTGTTCCATTGTATGCCTGCTGGTTTTATCAGAATAACCCACATTTTATTCCACTAGTGTGTCCTGACTAATGAATTGATCCCAGAAGGTAGAGGTGTTAAAAGTATTGGTCTCCTGTGACAGACATTTTTCTGGTGACAGTGGTGGGATCACTAGGATTTGGGCTAGGATTTCTTGTGGGAAATCAGAGCTCAAAGCCTGTCTTGAAGTTTCAAGATCTCAGGACAAGTAGTCAAAGTGGGAAATCTCGCCATTCGTTGTCCCGATAGTTAGATCAAGTGAATCTGAAGATGTCCCTCTGAGCAGGACAGTACAGAACCTGGGATCGTGCCCCAATCATGGCCCACTGTGAGGGCTATGAGCTGTCGAAGGTCGGTCTAGCCAAAGTACTCCGCACCGAGGACCTGGAGATGTATAAAGCCAACCTGGAACATACTATCAAAGCAGTAGTGGAAGGAGTTGCCCATGACAACGAGGACCTTGATGCCAAGGAGAAGGGCGGGGAGTACAGCGATTCTCCTGTGTCTGCCTCACTGCAGAGTATGCCCACGAGCACCAGTGTAACCAATGCAACCAGCATGGACATCTCCAGATAGACAGCCCCAACCTTCTTCGTTCCAGTAACGCCAATCCAGGGCAATGTTCAAAGCCACTAAGCTGATCGCCTACATGGGACTTGCCCAACAGCAGAGCAGCAGGAAGCTGTGCCGCAGGTACAGCAGTCCCCACAGCACCAACCAGCAGCACAGAGGAGGACGCAGACTGGCATCGAGTTTCAGCTGTTTGGCTGCAGGTGAAAGATGTTCAGCGGAGGCACTTGCACCCGGTGACCATAAGAGATTGGCAGGTGACCGGCCTGTTGGACACCGGAGAAACTGTAATTCTGGTGTGACCTGAAATGGTCAGCCCAGAGCATCTGCTCCCAGGTGACAATGACAGATGGTGCACCCAGATCTCTACAAGTTACCCAAGTGTTCCTTGACTAGGGAGCCGGTCGAGGGGTGAGGGTTGCCGGTGTGTTGTCTGGCTTTGACACTGACTTCCTGCTCGGCAACGACCTGGGGCACTTTATCTGCTCATATGCAGAGGAGGATGCTTGTGTGACAGCTTTTCGTGTGCATTTTTGACTTACATACAGACAACTTGCTATACAGACGTTAATATGAACTGACATGTCTGCCTTTTTAGCAAAGACTCGCACAAATAAAAGAATTTCGTTAGCCACAGAACGGTATTATCTATTCATTTTTTTTTTATATAACTTGAAGTTTATTGTTTTTTGTTTGCAGTAC
>WSYH01005016.1:0-47829 GCA_036426205.1 Ascaphus truei
CTGTATGTAAAATAATAAATCATGTATTTATGGGGGGGCACAGGGGGTGGGTTATGTATTTAATAAGTATAATGATGTTTATTGTGGGGCTGTGTATTTTTTTTATTGTGGGTACTGGGGGTGGGGGAAGGGGTATTGGGCCCAAGGGTATGTGGGTAGGCCTCCTGGCTGGGTATTGGGTGAGTGAGGGTGGTTAGGCCTCACGGGGTGGGGGGGTGGTGGGGGAGGGTATTTAGGCCTCCCGAGTGGTGGGTGAGGGTGGGTTAACCCCTTAATGACTGTAGCGGTTAATAACCGCTATGGTGATTAAGGGGTTAGGGGACATTACATTGGCTGTTTTTATTCTTGTTTATGTTTTGCAGCATCGGAGGGGGCATGGACGGTGATGAAGATGAGGATGGCCTTCATCGTGCCAGCCGGACATGGGTGAGTGCAATATGTATTTATTGTTCTTTATGTATTTTAAATGGGCAAATTCACTATTATCCATATGTGGATAATATTAATTTTGCATATTACTATACTGTATGTGTTAAGGGTGATGTATTTATGTGTTGTAATTTTTTTTGGGGTGCACGGAATAGGTACTGCAGGCCTGCGGGGAACACCCGAGGGCCACCGTCGGCCTATAGTATCATTGCTGTGCATCCCAAAAATGTTCTATATGTAATGGGGGTATAGGGGTTGTTGGGGGCACAGGGGGTGTATGTTGTTTATTGCAATGTTTATTGGGGGCAATTGTCTCCAATAAACATGCTATTATGCCTTAACCCCTTCATTGCCTTAGCGGCTATCCGCTATGGTAATGAAGCAGCATTAATGTATTTTCATAATATTGTGCGGGAGCAGGGGGTCCCCTGAGCTGAACCGCATTGATTTGTGGCTCCCGGACCCCCTGCTTCCCGAGTTACAGGCCCCGGTTTGGGGCATCGGTGCCAGTGTCGCCGCCATCTTTATAGCGGGCACGTCGTGTATGGGACGCTATAAAGATGGCGGCGACATTGGCACCCGATGACACATACCAGGGCCTGTAACTCGGGAAGCAGGGGGTCCCTGATCCACAAATCAATGCGGTTCAGCTCAGGGGACCCCCTGCTCACAGTACACTATTATTAAAAATACATTCATGCTGCTTCGTTACCATAGCACATAGCCGCATAGGTAAGGAATGATTGTTTTTTGATATGTGTGTTTTATTCATAGTGTAGATGTGCAGAGGGTCTCCGGAGCTGAACCGCTTTGGTTTTAGGTCCGGGGACCCCCTGCTTCCCGAGATACAGGCCCCTTTATGGGGTGCCGGTATCCCTCTGCTTTGTTTACATTCCGCGGTCACGTGATTGGGACATTTAAATGCAGAGGGATACCGGCACCTCATAAAGAGGACTGTATCTCGGGAAGCAGGGGGTCCCCGGACCTGAAACCAATGCGGTTCAGCTCCGGAGACCCCCTGCACATGTACACTATGAATAAAATTGTATTTAAAAGATTTTTTAATCTGCCGATGTTTGCGCCGAGAGAGCGGTGGATCTCTCTCTGCTGCAAACACATCTCGGCAGGGGCGGCTTCTCGGCAGCTTCTCGCCAGGCAGACTGTCTCACCACCAGTTACTCGCCATGTTTGGCAATGTTGCTCTCGCTGTGATTCGCCAGGGATTCGGCCCTTCCTGCATACAGCGAGGGCAACACACCAAAAACATGGCAAATTCAGACCCCTGGCGAATGCAATTTTCCGCCGCTTACTGCATGACCCCCTAAATGTTAAAGGATCATACTACTGCACATCCAGAAATTAGGTATATATGTTTCAATGCAGCAAATGTGACCAAGATGCTACATTTGTGAAGCCAGCCACAAACTTCAAAGCAGAATGAACTTACACAGGCGTGTTTAAAAGAACTCAAGAACGGAAAACATTTGAACTCAAAATGATAATGCTCTTTGACACTAAAACAAGAGGACTTAATGCTGATTGGGGTTTCTTACACACTATGATAATTTTTTGTAATGTTTCTCCCTACGTCTTTGTTCATTTTAAAGCAGCAGTTCAAGCAATATAATGTTGGTTTTTTTTAATAAATCAGTTCTGTACTATGAGAAAATACTTGTAGCATTAAAAAAAAAAAAAAAAAGAATGTTTTAAAGACATTTTTAATGTTTCTAATGTAGGAAGCATTTTGCAAAGTGACAGCCCCCGTCCCCTTCTGATAGGCTCTGGCTCTTGAGACCCGCCCTCTCTCTAGCAGTGCACCAATTGTATCTAGCAACTGCCCAGTCAATCATATTCTAGGAACACATTGCCCAAAATGCTGTGCAAGAACTGAATTAAATAACCCTGAGCAAGCGATTGATTACAGGAGAACAGATCGATCTGCAGCTTAGCTAATTCACTTGTCAGTGTGCAGATTGTATTGATGCACATATTGAGTGTGAAATATATATATATTTTTAAAAACAGCAGCTTGAACTGCAGCTTTAACTTCAAACCCTTCTCCCCGCGCCCTCCACCCCACCATCCCCAACACCACACCCGCTAAACAGTGCTGATGGATTTATGGTCCTCACATTTCTCAATATCCCTTTCATCCATTTATTTCTCTGTCTATTCATTTACCATCCCGTGACATTAATTCTCCAGATCTTCTGTCTTTGATTATCTTGTTTTTATACATCTGTATTAAACATGTAACCTTTGTAAATCAGTATTGCTTGACTTGAGGAAGAGAACGAACTCTCGCAAGCTTGTCTTATAATATCAATTGTTAGTCCAAATAAAAAAGGTATCACCTAATACTGAAGTGAATCAGGAGACTTAGATTTTTTAACTTATTGTGGGTTTGAAGTCGTTGGCAGCACTTAATAGGGAAAGTTTACCATTGTGATTAATATTGTGATTATTATTAGCAAGAAAGAACTTTGTGGAATCTTCTCACTTGGTGGTGGTTTATTTTGCACTTCCTTATTTTCTTTCTATATATATGTGATCGTCAGCAGCATCATTTTAACCCTTGTCGATCCACTCCTGGATGAAGGCCTCCCCGGTGATCTTTCAGGTACTGTGGTTGCATGCCTCTCTTCTCCATTTTGCTCCAATTAATATTCTGATTTCATCCTCCCATCTTACTTTTGGTCATCTTCCTGGTCTTTTGATATCCCTCGGAATTCAGTTGAGTATCATCTTTGTCCAACGATGGTCATTACTACTTGCATTATGCCCGGCCCACATATGTAAAAAAACACATGTATTTCATGGGTCAACCATGATGTTTCAAAATAAAGAAATTCCCGAACAAGAGCGTGTGGAAAACAAGTTTTGCAAAAAACATCTAGAATATTTTTGTGAATAGAATTGTAGCGCACTTTCCCCCACCCTATGGGAGATATGGTGCGTTACCTGTGGCTCACAGGAGGCTTGAACCTCCACCGCTGGGAGCCTGGGGTGTACCTGATCCGACTGGTGACAGCGCCTCCACCTGCAAGGGATCCCAACTTCGTGGGATGAGCCCCTTACAGCAACAATAGTAATAATACGCACTCGACCATATACTAAAAATCTTTACTGGACACAAGATAACAGTACCCTGTACCACACAGTGTAATAGACCCCAACCTTATACCACCAATGAGTGCCCCCAAAGTACATTGGGTGCCAGGCACCAATACCCTGATGTCCCTTTCTCAATGTCAAGGCCCACCCAAACGTAGGAGATAGCGCTATCCCGTGAAGTGTTGGTGCACTTAGTTGAGTACCTGCCCGGGAGCTCCAGCACCCGCGTGATGCAGATTAATGAAGAGGATCCATCTGATCCAACGTGGTCATCCGCGATGGCGTCCACCTCCGCATGGGGTGAATTCCGGCGTTGATAATATCTCCAGAGTCTCTTGCAATGGAGGTGGTCTGGTCCCAGACCACAGGCTGCACTCACCGTGCAGCGTCTTCACTGTGTCCCTCACACTAGGCAGTAAAGTGGGGAGGGTCCCTGTCTAAGGGGCCTTCCCTGAAGTAACCACAAACTACTGTGCGTCGGGGCCTAGCTGGGGCCTAAGGGGGAAATGTACTAGGCCTAGTCTTAGAGCCACTGGCTCTGAGACACTACCTACTTGGTCCAGCTCCCTCTTCCGACTGGCGTGGTCTTCAGCGTGTGAATTGTATCAATTCCCTGCTGCAGGGAATACTAAAGCCCTATTGGCTTCCTTGGGTCAGATGATCTAGCAGCCCCTGGGGCTGCTGGGAGGTGTAGTCCCTGGTGGTGCCTGCAACTAACGGCAGCCGCCACTTGCTTCTTCTGCGCATGCGCCGGATGTCGAGCATGCGCAATAACATTAAAGATGGCGGCACCCTATTCCTTTGTCAGTCGCGGGACACCGGCGACCCGGTCGCCCCCTCTATTGGTGCAGTCCCTCACCACAGTCGTCCTACACTGTCACACACCTCCCTCTCCACGGGTCCTCCCGCTGCACCGGCGGCACCCGCGTGGCCACAGTGCAGCTGTCTCCCTTCTGCAGCAAGGTAAGGGGCCCAGGGGGACCAGGCTACAGAATATAAAAATAGGACCAGTGCAGGGATACGACCTTCTAGCTCTACGAACACGGAGGCTGTAACTTACTGTGCATTGTGGAGCCTTTTTAAAGTGTTAATCACGTATCCTGATGGCCAGTTAGATTTACTAAATAGAGGCATTGATAATACTCAATTAAAAAAAAAATTAAATGGGAAGAAAAGGGATATGAACCATTTTTCCTTCCAAAATTACCACTTTAACTTTCAACCATAGATATACATCTGCCCATTGCCTGTAATGCGTTACACTATTGAACAGTGTGATACATGTTCTGCCAAATGCTACTCGCTTGTTCATGCATCATGATGTGTTTGTATCTCCAGGAAAAAATTTAAGACTCGATCAGGGGACACAGTGCGCTTAATAGACTTACTGGAGGAAGGACTGAAACGCTCAATGGACAAGTTAAAGAAAAAAGAAAGGGACAAGGTAAATGACTAAATTAATAATAGCACTTTAAGTATGATGGTACGTGTTAGTGATATTACTACTTTTTTTAAAATAATTTAAAGATAGGGATTTTATTTTAAAGAGGCTATCCACCTGTGGCAGGACAGCCTCGCGGCAGGGATCAGTAAGAGGCCAAACAATGGGTTAGGCTTTAACTCCAGTGGTTTATTCTCTACAATAATTACAGAAGAATAGGCACATTGTCCCTTTAAGGAAAAACACAAACAATAAAATAAAACCCTACTTCCATTGGGAGACTTACTAGACCGCACAGGCCCTATCTACCTGGTTGGCCAGCTAAGCCAGTTACCAGCCCCAAAACATACAATACAGTCTCAGGGAATAATATTCTGACAGTTGGGGAACTCTGTCCCAAGCGAGTCCAGGCAATCCCTCTGGATACATCAGAGCTCTGCTTCCTCCTCAGATCTGGAACACCAGTTCCTTGGAGCAGGGCTGCAACCTGCAACTTGTTCACGCCCGTGGCAATTCAGTTCCCTGGGTGTGATTCCCAGATGGTGCCAAGACCCTGCTCCATGCAGGCCTAGAGACCAGACAAACCAATGTCGTCCTGGTTGGGGAAAAGTCTCTCTCTCCCCTGGCTGGGAAAAATCAATCACTCCTTAGGCAGCTTCCGTCCTGCCTTTTAAACCTACTGTTTATTCATGAGTTCTGTCTTAATTGGCTGCACCTGTAGCTAGCCTCTCAAGGAGGAATTGAACTGCCCCCATGCTGAAAAGCACACATACTGCACTACTCCAGCAGAGACGTCACACTGTCTATGAACATATTATATGTAAACCTATACTTCACCCAGATCCAAAGAACAAGAAAAGAAGACACAGCATATCAGGTAAGTCAACAAAAGGTATATTACTGCATAGAAAAAAAAAGAAAATTTAACATTTCATCACGGATATATATATATATATGTGTGTGTGTGTGTTTGTATGTTTGCATGCAGAGACCCTCCTCTTTTGTTCGCATTAATGGGGATGGCATGTTATAACCACCTGGTTGCTACCCAAATGATCACACAGTCGCAATCACAGGATTTTTTTGGCCCAATGCTGCTGCCAGACTTCCAGCAGCAATGGGGTGTAGGAGTAGTAATTGAAACAACTAAAGTAGCACAGTCCTATGCCATATGATTCACCAGGTCTCCACTGCAATTGAGATGCCCCAGGTGGGAATATCCTGTATAACTCCAGATGCATAAAATCATAGAAATTGCAGGCAATAACTTTCTATTAAAGGTCATTATATCTCAACGTTTCGGCCTCACACGGGAGACCTTCATCAGGGACAAGAGGATGAGCATAAAAGTAGTCCCTCACACCACTGACTACATTGCAGAATAGCTGCTTAGCAACGCAGCCCTGATCCTCACAGTTTGGGAATGTTTGCTGCATTCTTTCCGCAGTTAGGTATGAGTTCCAAATGAGTGCTCCACACATCAATCTGCTAACTAAATATCCAATTGTACCAACTTTCTATATAATTAGGTTTAGCTGGGACAGTCCTGGGTTTTTTAAGGTCTATCCCGGTGCCCTGACATTTTTTAAATGTCCCGGTTTTTGCTGATTGTCCCATTTTGAACATCAGAGCAGGAGCGGATGGACGTGGACAGCAGAGGCGGGTGATGCTGGCAGGGAGGAGAGCGGAGGCCGTGTCTGACTGCAGAGGCGGGTGGGGGGGAGGGACTGGCTGCAGAGAAGGGTGGGGGTGGGGCCGACTGCAGAGGGGACCCCAGCAGTAAGACCCGGAATTGAGTCAGTGAGCACTTCCGATGTCTGCTGCCAGGGCCCAAGATGGCTTCCCCACCACCCATGCTCAATAGTGACGGGTAGGGTCCAGAATGGGTAGAGAGATACAGAATGGGGAGAGAGAGACAGACACAGAATGGTGAAAGAGGAGAGAGCATGGGGAGAGAGAGACAGTCACACAGAATGGGAAGGGGGAGAGAGAATGAAGGGATGGGAGGGTTTGAGCAGGGGAGCGCAAACTTTTGGAGATGCGCCCCCCTGCCTGTGTCCCCCCCCCCTCTCCCCCCCACCCGTGCTCGCGCCCCATTACCTTCTATTCCGGCATCAAATGCCACGGGGGTCATGTGACGTCACGGCCGCGTTGTCATGGCGACGCGTCCAGAAGCCGACTGAATCCCGGTAAGTTGAGGTTGAAGAGGCCTCACGCAGCCCCTCGGCATTTAATTTAAATACCTCGGATAAGAGCACAGGCCTCTGCAACCGCCGCCCCCCCCCCAAAATCCCATGCCCCCCTAGTTTGCGCACCCCTGAGATAGAGAATGGAGCGATGGCGGGGAGAGGAAGCGGAGTGGAGAGAGAATGGTGTGTGTATGTCAGAAGGGGGAACAGAGAGGGGTGGAGAGTCATAAAGTGGAGGGACGCAGTTGGTGATAGCATTTGTTTTATAAATATTTCTTTAATGTTTCCCGAATTTCACTTTTGTAAATCTGGTGACCCTATATACAGTTGTGTGAAAAAGAAAGTACACCCTCGTTGAATTCTATGGTTTTACATATCAGGACATAATAACAATCATCTGTTCCTTAGCAGCTCTTAAAATTAGGTAAATACAACCTCAGATGAACAACAACACATGACATATTACACCGTGTCATGATTTATTTAACAAAAATAAAGCCAAAATGGAGAAGCTATGTGTGAAAAACTAAGTACACCCTTACTGCTTCCTTAGGAATTAAGATGCTAAGTAGCAGACAGGTGCTGCTAATCAGATGCCCTTGATTAATTGATCATCAGCAAGTGTGACCACCTCTATAAAAGCCGAAGTTTTAGCAGTTTGCTGGTCTGGAGCATTCCGGTGTGTGTTAACAATGCCTAGGAGGAAAGACATCAGCAATGATCTTGGAGAAGCAATTGTTGCTGCCTATCAATCTGGGAAGGGTTAAAAGGCCATTTCCAAACATTTTATAGTCCATCATTGTACAGTGAGAAAGATTATTCAAAAGTGGAAAACATTCAAGACAGTTGCCAATCTTCCCAGGAGTGGACGTCCCAGCAAATTCACCCCAAGGTCAGACCGTGCAATGCTCAGAGAAATTGTAAAAAAACCAAGAGTTACATCTCAGACTCTACAGGCCTCAGTTAGCATGTTAAATGTTAAAGTTCATGACAGGACAATTAGAAAAAGACTGAACAAGTATGGTTTGTTTGGAAGGGTTGCCAGGAAAAAAACTCTTCTCTCTAAAAAGAACATGGCAGCACGGCTTAGGTTTGCAAAGTTGCATCTGAACAAACCACAAGACTTCTGGAACAATGTCCTTTGGACAGACGAGACCAAAGTGGAGATGATTGGCCATAATGCACAGCGCCACGTTTGGCGAAAACCAAATACAGCGTATCAGCACAAACACCTCATACCAACTGTCAAGCACGGTGGTGGAGGGGTGATGATTTGGGCTTCTTTTTGCAGCCACAGGACCTGGGAACCTTGCAGTCATTGAGTCGACCATGAACTCCTCTGTATACCAAAGTATTCTAGAGTCAAATGTGAGGCCATCTGTCCGACAGCAAAAGCTGGGCCGAAATTGGGTCATGCAACTGGACAATGATCCCAAGCACACCAGTAAATCTACAACAGAATGGCTGAAAAAGAAA
This sequence comes from Ascaphus truei, assembly GCA_036426205.1. Lineage (NCBI taxonomy): Eukaryota > Metazoa > Chordata > Amphibia > Anura > Ascaphidae > Ascaphus > Ascaphus truei. The sequence continues at coordinate 8,650 of WSYH01005016.1, forward strand.
ATAATCAAGGTGCTAAAGGTGGCTCTACAAGCTATTGAATCATAAGGTGTACTTAGTTTTTCACACATGGCTTCTCCATTTTGGCTTTATTTTTGTTAAATAAATCATGACACGGTGTAATATGTCATGTGTTGTTGTTGTTCATCTGAGGTTGTATCAACCTAATTTTAAGACCTGCTAAGGATTGTTCTTATGTCCTGATATATAAAACCATAGAATTCAACGGGGGTGTTCTTTCTTTTTCACACAACTGTATAGTTCCAACTATGCATACATTTTTTTTTATAACCCACCAGGCCTGCCCGATAACTGCCATTGAATGGACTACTAAGAATATTTCAAAACATGTGAAACCACGTTGTCCATCTGTAATCATATCTGAAGGATTATTTACATACAGTAACAGGTTTAGTTATAGAAGATAGATTTCACATGATGTAGAGGTTATATACAATGATACCACACAGTGAAGGTTTAGAAGTTGCTGAATATTATTTACAAAAAAGATCAGAAATATTCCACCTCATCATGTTCTTTTAGAATTGGTAGGTTATATTAAAAAAAAAAAAAAAAAAAAATATATATATATATATATATATAAATTTAACAATGAATATTATCACAAAATGGAATGCACATTAAGGGAGGGGGGGGGGGTAATTGAACAATTATGGTTAAAAATAAAAGTCAAAAATGAACATAAAATAAGTAGAAAGTAAAAACATATTAAGAGCTAAAGGCTTCTATGCAATACATATTATTACAAATATAGCCACGGGTCAGGTCATCAGATTATGCACTGATGAAGTTAATTATGAGGAAGAAATAACCAAAAAAAAAACAGAACAAAGGAGAGAAAAGACCTCGATTTATAATGTCGCACGTTTAGAGAAAAGCCCCATTTAAATGATATGTGATTGACGTCGGTGTTGAAACGTAACCTTTATTTCTATATTCAGTGTGTCATTCTCTTAACACGTGTATATCTCTCTTTGTATAGTATATAAAGGTAACAGATTAGGCGCTCAATAACTTATTTCTCTCTGATGGTGAGATGGCCAGAGAGGGTTCCTGGAGCTGAAATTAATGGGGTCAGCTCCGGAGACCCCCAGTTTCAATCCTATAGGAGAAAATAAAAATAGACCGCTTGGATTGCGCCTTAAACTTTTGTGTCCCAGAGAGTCCTGCAAAGGGGATAAAATCTTTTATTTTTTTTATTTTTTATTCTTCTCTTGTCCTCCAGATGGCGCCAGAAAACCATTTACCTTGCTTATTAGAAAATACAAATATCACTTGTGAGCACATTCACAAGTCTCAGACAGGTCTGCAACCCTGCCTTTCCCCATTATCTCCACTGCAGCCAGGGATTCTGGGTAATGACATGCAAATGAGCAGACTGTGTCACCTCTAACGTCATGTCCATTTTAACATGGACCCCTATAAGCTCATGCCTGCTGTATTAGACCGCATAGCCTGGGTTACAGAAGTGCATAGCTAGTAAATAGTCATCATTTTTCTCATGTACATTATGCTGTGCTCTACACAGATTTTTTTTTTACAGGGCAAGTCTCTGTCCCTTAGAACAGGGGTGCACAAACTGGGGGGAGCGGCGGTTACAAAGGTCCCACACTCTCCTCCAAGGAATTTAAATTAAATGCCGGGGGACTGCGTGAGGCCTCTGTAACCAACAATTAACCTGGCTCCAGCGACGCGTCATCATGATAACCCGGCGTCAAATGATGCCACAGGATCACGTGAAGATGCGTTGCCCTGGCAACATGACATCACATGATGCCAGAGCCCAGCAAGGGGGGGGGGGGAAGCACGGGGAGGAGAGCAGGCAGGGGGGTGCAGGGAGAAAACTTTGCGCTCCCCTGCCTTAGAGTTTATAATCTACTGTAGATATGTTGCTTTCAGTTTATTACATGTGCAGTATACATCTCTATAAATATGCCTTGCTCTTTGTCTTCAAGGTCTTGACTCCCGAGGAATTAAAAGCTGCCCAGACATCGGTTGCTTTCGGATGCGTTAAGTATGCTGACCTCTCCCATAACAGAATGAACGACTACATCTTCTCATTTGATAAGATGTTGGACGATCGAGGGAACCCAGTGGCTCTGCTCTATGCATTTACCAGAATAAGGTACGATAACATCGGGCTGGTAAAGGTACTTTGGTTACTGGATGACGTCACGGTTTCCTATTGCCCCACAGTGAGCGGGAGCTTTGAAATGCCGCCATGATGTGAACCCTGCTAGTCGAACAGTGCGGCTACCAGCAACCCCTACAGAGGTAAGTATCACTGAAAGGAAGGGGTCCCCGAAGCTGAAATTAATGGGGTTCAGTGCCACTTTAAAGAGGCACTACACGCACAGCATTATGTTTTTCCCCAGAGCTGAACCCGATTAATTTCAGCTCCTGGGTCACCTTGCTTTAGGAGATTCTTACTTCCATAGGGGGTGAATGGTAGCAGCTCCGGCTGGGTTTGCTGGGGTTCTCGTAATGGCGACTTCAAAGCTCCCATGGGAAGCCGTGACGTTGTCCAATGACCTTGTTAAATAAACAAAAAGAACGATTCCTGCGCTCCTACCAATTAAGCTAAGATAAAATAATATTCTCATGAAAAAGGGTATTTTGTTAAACCGTTGGCCAAAGCTATATATATATATGTAATAGTTGTCACATTCACCTAGCACTCAATGGAGGGTGATGTCCAGACTGACACTGGGGTGTATTATACCTGCACTAATTGGAAAATTGGTAGGGGCTCAGTAACTGCTATGTAAAGCATATGAGACAATAAACCTACCCCTATGACGTTTCAGAGATACTAAATTTAAAATGCCCTATGGGAGTATGCAGCAAGGAAAAGGATTGCCTAATATTAGTGAGAAACTGTACATAATACCGCGCTCCTCCCTATAGAAGTTTGCTGCAGGTAAAAAGATAGGCCTTACATATAGAAAAACAAAAAGAACGATTCCTGCGCTCCTACCAATTAGGCTAAGATAAAATAATATTCTCATGAAAAAGGGTATTTTGTTAAACCCTTTGGCCAAAGCAATATATATATTCCACAGAAGCAGCTGGCACTCCACTTGCAAGTAGACAAAATTGGGTGCTTGTCCCATAAAGCAATAATAAACCATACGATACCGTTTGAAGCACGAGATCAGGAGTCAGCACTCATATATATGTAATAGTTGTCCCATGGACTGGTGAAAAAAGTGTAAAAGCCCTGAAGGGGCAGGGCCGCCAACAGCGGGGGACAAAAGGCACGGGCGTCCCAGGCCCCGTGAGTCAGGGCCTGGCCGTTATAATAAAAAATAAAGTTTAAAAAAAAAAATGGCGGCGCATGCGCAGAGCCGAGGTCCCGCAGTGTGTCCTGCCTGCTGCCTGTGGGCCCTGCCTGTGTGGGCCTAGCCCGCGGCCCGCTCCTCCCCCTCGCTTCCTCGATCCCCCTCTCGCAACGTGGGACGGAAGCGCCAACCCTGCATCCCCCGCGTGCGCCTCCTGCCCCATTCAGCAGCAGCCGCGGGGGATGCTGCAGCCGCCTGCCAGCCTCGCTCTCCGCCCCCAGAGCTCACTTCCCACACGCCAACCCAGCAGCAGCCGCGGAGGATGCTGCAGCCGCCCGGCATCTCGCGCCCCCCCCCATGCTGCCCACCTCCCGTGCGCCCCCCAAGCCCAACTTCCGTGCACCCCCCTCCTGTGCTTTCCCCGAGCCCACCTCCCGCGCCCTCCCCCCCATAATGGGGCAGCTGCCAAGGGGTCATCGGGGGCAGGGGGGGAAGCGGCAAGGAAGCAGGAAGGAAGCAGGAAGCGGCACCCACCCGGTCAAGGTAAGTCACCCACTCAACCCCCCCCCACCCAGTCACTTAACCCAGTCACTGTCACCCACCAGCCAGTCACTGTCACCCACCACCCACTATCACCCACCACCCAGTCACTGTCACTCACCACCCCCTGCCCCCCCACCCAGTCACTGTCACTCACCACCCAGTCAGTCACCCACCACCCTGTCACCCACTCACCACCTAGTCACTGTCACCCACCACCCTTTCACTCTGTCACCCACTACCCAGTCACTGTCACTCACCACCCCCTGTCACCAACCACCCAGTCACTGTCACCAACCACCCAGTCACTGTCACCCACCACCCAGTCACTGTCACCCACCACCCAGTCACTGTCACTCACCACCCCCTGTCACCCACCACCCAGTCACTGTCACCCACCACCCAGTCACCCACCACCCACTGTCACCCAGTCACTCACCCACCCAGTCACTCACCCACCCAGTCACTCATCCACCCAGTCTCATGCACTCACCCAGTCACTCAATCACCCAGTCACTCACTCACCCACCCACTCACTCACCCACCCAGTCACTCACCCACCCAGTCACTCACCCACCCAGTCACTCACCCAGCCACTCACTCACCCAGTCATTCACTCAAAAATAAACAGGTTGCATTGTAATGTTTTTTTCTGTATCACAACAAGAAAACAGTTAAGTAAAAATTGCGTGCTAAAAAATATTTTTTCGCGGCAGGTGCGCTATGGGTTCGGGGGGGGGTGCGGTGGGGTGTGGAGGGTTAAGGGGGGGGAGTGGCGGAGGGCCTGCTCCTTTCATTTGTCCTGGGCCCCATGATTTCTGTTGGCGGCAGGGTTAAATAAAGCATGAGCTTATGTGAGTAGTGCAATTAAAATCTGGCTAACGCCAGTATTATACTTACCTTTGCTATAAAGACCTTGTTAAATTACCTTTTGAAGAGAAGAGAGATGCTGGCACTCCTGCCTGCTGTAAGTATCTCAGGAAGCAGGGGGTCTCCAAAGCTGAAATTAATGGGGTTCAGCTCCGGGGATATCCTGCTTCAATCCTGTGTATAAAACAAAAAAAAATTAAATTTAACAAAATTAAAAAATAAAGTGCTTGGATTGCTCCTTTGAATTGGATGTAAAGGGCAGTATGACAATGGCTCACCGCAAAATGTGTGTCCAATTATTGGCATGCCTGAAAAAAAGGTTGGGCACCCCTACTCAATCTGCACGTGTTTGTGGCCTACTGTAGGAATGCATTGTCTTCAATACTTTCATTAATTCCTACCAAGATTCCATGTACTGATCCTCTATGTTCTAATAAATGTTTTGGAATTCAGAAGATCACCCTGTCTTTGTGCATGAAGTTGGAGAAGAGTTTATCTATAGTCGTATAGTGTTACCTGCGATGAGGACAGAATATTTCCCCATGCTAGAGAAGATTTTAGTTTCCATTTATTAGAATGGAGCTGAACATTTCTTAAGCACTGGAAGTTGACTTGACAATATATTGAATAGGTTTTTTTTTTTTTTAGAGTTGGGTATTCTTATTTTTTCACTAGCTCTGTATGTCCAAACTTCAACGAAACATCCACAAATATTTAGCATAGCTGTGTAAATTACTTATTACAGTTATTAGTTTATCTTTGTAAGGTTGCCTCATTTTACAGCAATCCTATTTTATTTTTAGTTTTTTTCATGTTATATGTTGTAATTATTAATAAAATATAGAAGAAAAACATCAGGTATCGCAGCGGTGCTTCAAGTGGGAGGTGCGGGTGGTTGCAGAGGCCCCACGTTCTTTCCCGAGGCATTTAAATTAAATGCCGGGGGATCGCGTGAGGCCTCAGCAACTCTAAAACTTACCTTGACTATGCCGGCGTCACTCGTGTCCATTGATGCCGCGGGGTCATGTGACTTGACACGCGTCAAATGACGCTGCGGGTCACGTGACGTCCGCACGAGGTAAGGAGGGGGGCGCAGTACGCAGGAGAGCAGGTGGGGGGCGCAGCAAAAAAAGTTTGCGTGCCCCTGATGGAACGGAACAGAATGTTGTAAAACGCAATAATAAAATATAGTAAAAGCTATAAAATACTGTAAAGAACTAAAGTTAGCATTATTATTTTTTTTCAATGTAACCAGTTATTTCCTAACTTTAGATCCATAGCACGATTGGCCAACATCAGCGATGAGGCTTTGCACGAGGCTGCCAGGGAAACTAATATCATTTTGGAGCATGAGAAGGAGTGGAAGCTGGGCAAATGTATCCTACGATTCCCTGAGATCTTGCAGAAGATCTTGGAGGACCTCCTACTGCACACCCTATGTGAATACCTGTATGAACTAGTCACCACCTTCACAGAGTTCTACGACAACTGCTACTGCGTGGAAAAGGACAGACAAACAGGTAGGTGCTTGCCAGAGCTATGGACATTTTATTAAAGGTGCAGTGCCACCTAGGACCATTTCGAACAAATGGAAGAGGTATACGGAATGAGGATAATCTTGATGATTGATGCAGATTAAAAAAAATAAAAGTGTAGTATAAATATTTTAAATAATTTTTGTAACTTTCAGCTTACAGCGGACAGTGGAGTTAATTGTTAATCAGATAAAAGAAGCCAACAATGGGAAAGGGAGTAGGCCTAAATTGAGAAACCTTCAGTCTACAACTGCGTCGCCCCAAACCCAGATGTCTGAAAGGGTTCCCCAAGAGCTGCTCCCCTCTGCAGAGAACCATTGTGCTAAGGGTTAATATCTGGGATTTCTTGCAATGTGTTTCGTCAGTCCCACCCCTGCAAGGTTTATGACTTTAGACAAAGGAATTTAAAAGCCCAGCTGAATTCATTCAGAACCCCTTCAGCATAAATCTGCGTTGCCACAAAGGCGGACAGCCGAAGGGCAGCCATGTAAAGGGTGCTCGGTTACCAAGTTGGTTAAAGTCTTCTAACACAACATATTGCAGGTCTATCCTTCTAACACAATTGTAACCCTGTCTATAACTGTTACATATGCCCATAATCATAATCTATAATTGTCTGTGAAATGTCTGTAAATTGAATATATTACACTGTTCATTTAATGCAACCATATATAGCTCAACCCCGTTAGAGCACGATCCGCCACAACGCGGATCCACTATAACGTGGTCTGAGCGTGGCTCCCAATTTAAAAACATCTCCAAGTTTATTTTTTTAATTTTTTTAATGAAATGGCTGCTACGCGAGGACTTACCCGACATCTGCAGCCCTCTCCTCTCTGCAGCTCTCTCCTCTCTCCCTGCTTCATCAGGCTGCGTCCACGTACGCGGCGCGCATCTCCAAGTTTTTTTTTTTTTTTTATATTCAGTGCTTTATTGCTAACGGACACACACACCTCCCCCCTACACTAATAAATTTAGCATACCATGGCTGCAGATGCCGGGTATCTTGCGTGGCCATTTCGCGATCCCGGTTATAACGCGGTCTCATTATGTGGACCCAGAGCACCGCGTTATAATGGGGTTCAACTGTATTACCATAACTCTGTGGCCAGGACATACTTCAAAACGAGAGGTAACTCTCAATGTATTACTTCCTGGTAAAACATTTTTAAAATACATTTAACAAATATTCGTCAAGCACCGTCACACATTCAAAGCCCATCTTAAAATTCACCTCTTGAAAGACGCATTTCATTACATTTTCTACAGCTCTACTACTATCTCTAGAAGCCCTTGTCCTCCGTGATTGCACATTTACGAATGCATTTTTACTCCTACTTTGTAAGTCTCTCAACATACTGTACCACTTAGCAAAAGTTCCATAGAGGAGGCACCGGAGCACAGCAATGAAAAGGAGGGGGCTACACAACTCGAGAAGTTAAAAATCCTTTATTCCATGATTGAACATCATGGTAGTGGATGAGTAAAAGGACTCCTTTTACTCATCCACTACCATGATGTCAATCATGGAATAAAGGATTTTTAACTTTCTTCGGTGTGTAGCCCCCTCCTTTTCATTGCTGTGCTCCGGTGCCTCCTCTATGGAACTTTTGCTGCTGTTATCTACATACGTGATGCACGCTGTATTGGACTACACCAGCTCCCAACTGTGAGTTATCCACTCCACTCATTGTGTTTTGGAATTATAACTCTATATTTTCTGTCTTTCTCCAGGGGGACGGCAATTTACTGTGCATAGGGGGCCAGACATTATTTACCGAGCCTCACCTTTATTACACAGGTCCCCCACATGTAGGAGTATATTTGGAGACAGATTCTTCGAGAGGGGTGTTATTGAATCCAGTACAACAAATCTGTTATATCATTCATGAGTATATTATACATTTTGGACACTGACTCTCTACAGCTGAGCTATGGATTTTGGAATTTCGTTTTCCTGTTTGCCTTCTGTACCACTTAGACTGTTGACATTTACCTGTTGCACTTATTTCTATTGTTTGTACTTTATTTTGTATTGAAATTTTGTAATAAAGCATGATTACAATGTTGGTTCTATATAAATAAATCATATATATATATATATATTATATATATATACATATATATATATATATATATATATATATATATATAGTGCAGAATAATTAGTTTATTCTGCACTATCGCAACTGGACTAACATGGCTTTTTCTGCTTATATATAATATTATATATATATATATATATATATATAATATAATAAAAAATAAATAGATGTAACCGTTCTGTGGCTAACGAAATGCTTATATTTGTGCGAGCTTTCAGAGATACAATGATCTCAAAAAGTCGCACAATAAAAGAATTTCGTTAGCCACAGAACGGTATATCTCTATTATTTTTTGATTATTGAAGTCGGCTAAACACGGTAATGATACCCTCTACATGTGTGTGTGTGGTGTATATATTATATTATAATAACAAATATAAATGTATGGCTAATCTGCAGTCTTAGGCAGGTTGCACCGCCCTTTCCCCATTACACCCAGCATACAGCACTTCCACTGCAGCAAGGGATTCTGGGAAATGACATGCAAATGCACACAGGTCACTTTTTGCCTCAATAACCATTTTTAAACATGGTTCCCTATAGGCTTAAGCTTGCTGCTAGGTCACAGCTTTGAGCACAGTAACTCATATTATGGTTTATATATATAATATAATATATATAAAAGGAAAAGAGAGGAGAGAGCGCACGCCATAGCGTATAAAAGTATATTTATGAAGGGGAGGGGGGAGGGAGGGGTAAAAAACGCACTTACAAGAAGTACAATAAAATCAAGCAATGTGATAATAATCACCACCATCCGGTCTAACTGCAAGCTCTTGGGGCAGTCCAGGCTCCGTGATGAAGGAGCAGCGTTCTCAGCAGATTCCAGGACTGATGTAGGTCATCGGTCAAATTGCAGACTTTGGGGGCATTCCCAGGCTCCGTTGGCAAATGAGCAGCGTACCAGCAGTTGTCCCAGGGCGGTGTGCTGTAAATAGTCCCAGACAAAGTTCTGTATGGATAGTGCCTGCAGCACTAGCGCTAGGATCAATCCGCTCCTCGCGATGGAGTAGACTTGAATGTCAGTGCGTCTGACGTCACGACGCTCCCTGACGCGTTTGTCAGTCTCGGCTAACTTTTTCAAAGGGATAACGTGAGGGGGGAGGTCCGGGTTTATATAACACACTCCAAAGAAGGTAATTGATGAAAAAACGCCCCTACTCAGCTGCAATCATTATCCGTGCTACCAACACTATAGAATAACATAATTACTTTTAATGGCAGATATTTACCCTGAAAGAATTTGGGGAGATGATAAATTTAACATATACATTACTGTCTATCATTTGCCAAATATTAACCCACAGTTAGACATATATTTGATATAAATGTTATCAGTAACCAATAATATAAAACAAACAATATAAAACAGCATCGTTCTCTGGGTTCAAACCAAATTGAAAAATACTAGTCTTGTATGTGGATCAGACCCCTCAATATTAACTATGGGATACATTGCAATAACTCAGCATTGTGAAATGATAATACTATCTAGATCCCACCTGTAGATAGAGGGATGGTCACACTAAGCCAGTGTTGGAGTATAATACTTAGATTTTGATGAAGAAAAAGAGATCATATGACATTATGTAACAGTATCATATTGCACCTGATGAGTGCCCTAAATCAAATATCAATTCTTATGATCCCATATGGTTGGACCAAGGACAAATTGAATTTTAATATATAATATAATATAAATAAGGATGAAAAATTAAAAATTAAAATATAAAAATAAAAATATATAAAAATAAAAAAAAAATATATATAATAAAAAAAAAAAAAAAAAAAAAATTCTTTTTGAACCCCAGAGAACGATGCTGGTTTTAATGTTGTTGTTTTAATTGGTTAATTGATAAATATTTTAATCAAATATATGTCTAAATGTGTGATATTTGGCAATATGATAGACATTGTTGTATATGTTATATATCACTCCTCCAAATTCTTTCAGGGTAAATATCTGTCATTAAAAGTAATTATGTATTCTATAGTGTGGTAGCACGGATAATGATTGCAGGGTGAGTAGGGGGTTTTTTCATCAATTACCTTCATTGGAGTGTGTTATAAAACCGGACCTCCCCCCTCTCGTTTATCCCTTTGAAAAAGTTAGCCGACGACATGACGAAACGCCGTCAGGGAGCGTCGTGACGTCAGACGCACTGACATTCAAGTCAGTCTACACCAGCGCAGAGGAGCGATTGATCCTAGCGTAGTGCTGCAGGCACTATCCATACAGAACTTTTGTCTGGGACTATTTACAGCACACCAGCCCTGGGCACACTGCTGGTACGCTGACTCATTTGCCAACGGAGCCTGGGAACGCCCCAAAGTCTGCAATTGTACGGATGACCTACATCAGTCCTGGAATCTGCTGAGACGCTGCCCTTCATCACGGAGCCTGGGACTGCCCCAAGAGCTTGCAGTTAGACCGGATGGTTGGTGTTATTATCACAATGATGCTTTTTATTGTACTTTTGTAAGTGCGTTTTTACCCCTCCTCCCCCCCTCCCCTTCATTAAATATACTTTATACGCTATGGGGCGTGCGCTCTCTCTCTTTTCCTTTTTAGATATCCTGTGGACGTGGTAGATCCACATTGAGAGCTGCCGGAGACCCTACATTACCAGCACCCATATTCATCATCAGAACTATTCTGAGGACTGGGTTTATCCTTTCAATTGTTTTTTTTCCGGCCTGTACTACCTGTTTGTACTGTGTACACTGTAATGGCCTCTCTTCTGGTCTCTAGGTCTGTATATCTACATATTATTGCTTAGATTATTAGGTTACACAATAGATATATTTCTACATAGACATACATAGTTTGTATGTTCCTGTAAGGCGCAGCTTTTTTCCTTCTATATATATATATATATATATATATATATATATATATATATACATACACATGCACACATACGCTTAGACAAACAATGGATAGAAGCTAGCAAGTTTATACCGCCAAGACAGCTTTCAATTGAATTTTAAATACTTCATAAATGGTGTTGATCATACTAGCAACTTATTAAACATGCCACTGCCCTTAGTTCACTTTGGTCTTATAAGGGACTGCACATTGACATTGGGTTGCATGGACTGCACATTTGAAGTCCCAATCTCACTTGTATTCAATTTTGCATTACGGCGCAAACACAGGCATGAAAAACCTTGTACCGTACATAATTTTTTACGTTTCTTTAATAGCTTTCAAACTGTAAACTGTCAAAATCCAAGCACTGTACCATACATGCTGTTAGGTACATGATGGAAGATTGCACCAGTGATTTCAGTTTCATTAATATGAGCTGAGTTATATAGTATATCTTAAACTAGTGTTTTTCAACATGGGTTCCTAGGAAGCCTTGGATTCCCCGTGCATCCCTAAAGGGTTCCTTGCAATTTTCAGGTCATTTGAAAATTTTACCAAATACATAAAAATGTACAATGCATCTGATCTCAGACACACTGAGAGAGGATTGGGGTTACTTACAATGCATCTGATCTCAGACGCGCTATTAGAGAGGGTTGGTGCTCGGCAAAATTTCACAATACAATTTTTGGGTTCCTTAACCCCCCAAAAAGTTGAAAAACACGGTCTTAAATCAGTGATTAGAATAAATGACGAGGACAATATATTTATCTAAATTGGTCTGGTCTTTACATCATTTGTTTCTATGTATTGCAGGTCAGTTTGTCAAGGTGAACATGTGCAGAATGTTGCTGTGCAACGCTACAGCTGCTATTATGGCCAGAGGTTTTGATATCCTGGGTATCAAACCTGTACAGAGGATGTAATTCTATACCAATTCCAGCCTTAAAATTTAAATTATATATAAAAATTATTTTCCCAATAAATGCAGAAACTTGACTTCTACTTTTCTAAAACTCAATATAAAGAATAATAAAATAATTTTATGAAAAGTTTGCTTCTGAGTTTTCTGTTGAATGTATTGGGAACTGGTTAAGGGGAAAAAATCAGGACATAGTTTTTCAAACAGTGAAATAGTGACTGTGAGCTGAAGGATGGGCGTTTGGTGAGATTGGGCAGAAAATGATGCAGGTTTCCCTTAGATCAATGTGGCTTTTTACACAAGGGAAAGATGAATCAGAGAGAAAGAATGGACAAATAGAGTAATTCAGATTATTGCTATTGTTTATTTTTAAAGCGCATTCCGCAGTGTGGTACAGTGGGGGGTACAGAGTGACATCCTTACATAAACTGAATGATATAAGTAAGGGCAGACAAGCGCAAACTGGTACAGAAGATTTGGAAAGGATGTTTATTTTATACAATTATGTCTTGGAAACAATATTTGACACTGACCAACTTGTTTAAATTGTATTTTATTTACCTATTTTAAATGTGGGATTAAATCATAAAGATGATAAAATATGGATCTATGAGGTATTGCTCTCCCAAGGTGGGACACGTGTTTTTAGAGCTCTGTGGTGGCCTTCAGATTAATACAGTATGACCTATCTGACACCAGAACCGTGGATTTGGTGTCAAGATTGAAGTGAAGTAACCATACTACCTTGAACTGGATTCTTGGATGGAACAGTTTGACGTCACAAAACTCTGCTGTGCTTCAATGTAGTGTGTCGATACAATTTTGCGGATGTTCTCAGCAGGTTTGGCCCTTGATGCAGATAGCTGCATCAACTACATACAATGATGTAGCAAAAGTGGCATAAGAAACAATGGAGAACATTGTGCCATGCACAAGCTGTAGCTAAAAGAAACCGTAAAAGACATTAGAGAACCCATTTCACAGCTGAACAAAAGAATTTCATGCAACAAACAAACTTTAGGGGAAGCAACAAATTACATACATAGGAGCTCACAAATTACATACATAGGAGATCACAAAAAAAGCAATTGCAGGTCTAACAAAAAAAGCAATTGCAGGCCTAACAAAAAATTGAGGACTTAGAAAATCACTCCAGAAGGAGTAATTTCAGCAATCACTGATTTAGAGGGCCTACAGAGAATCTCAACCACTTGTGGAAAGACAGAGGTATTCTCTTCGTCAGGACTTGTCCTTGATGTGATGCAAGGATATAGATTCACACACGTACCCTGTGTAGCCCTCTTTCCTGCTGCTCTAGAGTGACTACTGGTACTGTACACACCTGCTGGCTCAGCGAGATCTGGGCCTCCACTAACTGGGAGCCTGGGGTAATAATAATACTTTTGGCAGCGCCTCCACTTACCCAGGATCCCCAATGACTGAGAGTCCCTTAGGCAAGAACAATAGTAACACGCTTCAGTTTGGTAACCGTTTACTGATACGCATAAGTAGAACCTTATCTTAGAACTATAATTTTGAATAAGTGAAATAGACCGCTGTCACCTTAAATGATATGAACAATGTAATTATAAATGACAGGTGCTATAAGGGTATTAAATACAATAGTATCAGTGGTGATCAAAGAGTTTGATCAAAAAAGAAACCCTTCTAAGTAGCAGACTCTTGTCATGTGTGTAGTGTCATATTTACTGGACTTAATTGGTCCAACAGTTAGATACTGTATGTCTGAGTAGTGCCCAGATTCACAGGGGAAATCAAAAAATAATAAAATTTTATTAAATCTACATAGATATTAAAAACACATATACATTATTAAAAATCCCTATTATGTTGAGTGGTGATAGTGTTTTGTCATAAATCAATCGGTGTATTACCATATGTAAAACAAAATCTTGACTTTCTGAATCACAGCTATATATACGGTCTCTTGACCAAAACCAATGAATATTGCAGGTGTGTACACATATGTTAATCACAGCATGATCACTCGGAGGTGAGGCATAGACAAAATGTGTATAATAGGCTTAAACGCAGGGAGCATATATTGGAGTAATGTGGGACAGATTGTGCATCAAGCAGAGAAAACAACCGTGTAGATATATATCAAAGCTGATGTCATCATACACAAATGGTGCATGTATATCACAAGGCGAAGGTTATACATATATCTCTGCAACACTCCGTTTGTATATTGAGCCCTCAGGTTCTCTCAACAGAATCAGTGCTGTGTATAATTGTTCAGTATATTGAACCAGTGTAATGCATTTGAATACACGTAAATAGAGGATACTCCGTGGTTGTAAGGTAATATAATATGCTATAATTATACCCGTAAGTACCCGTAACCCACAAGTACAGCTCCTATATCAGAGAGTGATTTATCTACTGCAGTTAGTATGGTTTGACCCGTATCAGCCAAGTCATGTAAGAGGGCTGGCTGCCATGTATGCTGCGTGAATGGATACAAGTATGGAAGGGTTCTCTTGTTGCAATGCTTGCCAAACTAGTCCAACTACTGGATCCTGAATTTGATATTGCACCAATTCCTTCCATGCAATGATCTTATCCTCAGTAATATTCATCCCTTCTGGATGTCGGTACGCCCTAGGAACTGCTCTGGACTGACACCCTAGTGAATCTGCTATTCTTAACTCAGGGAAAGCTACTCGATTGTCAACCACTGCCGCTAGAGAACACAGCGCACGTATGCCAGGCCCCGGAATTTCCTCCTACACTTCCTCGTCGGTAGTAGGGTGGAGCCCAGGTCTTCGAGACAGGGGCAGACGCTCTATGTTGGTAGGCCCTGGTTTGTACTTGAGATTGAATCGATAGTTTGACAGCCCACCTAGCCAACGGTGGCCTGTCGCATCCAGTTTAGCAGAAGTATTGATGTATGTCATCGGGTTATTATCAGTCCTAACCTCAAATTGGATGCCATACAAGTAGTCACGTAACTTGTCCACGATCGCTCACTTGAGGGCCAAGAACTCCAGCTTGTGGACTGGGTAGTTTTGTTCGCTTGGTGTCATATTTCTGATGCAGCACTGCTCCCAAGCCATTGAAACTAGCATCCACATGCAGAACGTACTCTCGGTCAGGGTCTGCATAGGTCAGCACCGAGCCTGGGTTAGATTTGTCTTCAACCCTAAAAACGCCTGTTCACATGCAGGGGTCCACTTGTCCCCAAGGGGTGCTTGATCTGAAGTGGCTTTCCTTTCCGTGTCTTCGGGGTAGATCTTCAATAGATTGTTGAGGACCTTGGCTTTACCCGAGTAGCCGGCCACGAATCTTCTGTAGTACCCGCAGAATCCCAGAAAGGACCATAACTCCTGAACGTTATTGGGTCTGGGCCAATTCACCACAGCTTCTATCTTCCCAGGATCTGTAGTTATCCCTTCAGCCGAGACAATATGACCCACGTAAGTCACTGACGTGCGGCAGAACCGACACTTGTCCATGGACAGCTTAAACCCTTCGTTGCTGAGGCGATCTAGCACTTTCAACAGCCGTTCCTCATGCTCCTCCAGTGTCTTCCCGAATATCGTCCAGGTACACCAGGCATTCCCGAGGATTCATACCCCCCACCAGTCCAACTTTAGCCTCTGACTTCTTGGCTTCTTTGGAGGGCACCCCGTCTTTTTCCCCGGGTTCAAGTCCCGACCCAACAGCACGATCTCATGTGCCTGTACTCGGTCCATCAGTTCATCAAACGACAAAGCTTGTCCCGGCACCAGGCATCTGCTGACTCTTACTGACACCGGATGTAACGGAAGAAGATCCCCTCAGCAGTTGCGTGGTTCGCAGTCCGTCTGCATCCGCCTTCTGTACTACCTTCCTCCTCACCAGGGTCCAGAGATCCAAGTGTAGCCGCCTAAGAAAATCAGACACCATCTCTCCTTCTCTCTGGGTTAGGGCGTAGAACTTGGCCCTCAGGGCAAACGCATCCACCGGAATCCCATAGGCTTTGGTGAGAGCGTGAATTATGCCGTGCGTGTCGGCATCAAGGTGGTCGTCTCGGTACCAATGCACCATATGGGAAGCGGGCGGTCATAGGCATTCAATAATGCGCTGCCTCCGCAAGGCATCAGTGCAGGACCATTCAGGAAGTACCTGCTCAGCATGATCCAACCATTCTTCAAATCCGACTTCTCCCAGAGGTGTTGGTTTGTCTCCGGAGAACGCCTTCAGCTTCCGGTACTTGTGCGACTGGGTGGATTAATGGATGGCCTCTGCGAGCACCGGGATGGTCATATCATTTGGCGGGATATTTCATGTAGAAGGTACATTGACATCCAGTCTGGACATATTGCTTCTACTTAGAGAGGGCCGGATGGTGGAGGGTGTGAAGGACACACCCAGACCCATGGCGGCGGGCCAACGCGGGTTCAAGATGCTCTCAGGGGTATGGAACGAAGTGGCCATTACAGCACTTGACAGGCCAGGGTACTCTCTCTGGGGCGTGGACGTGGCCAGGGGCTCGGCCGCGCCCACCTGTACTAGCGAGCAATGGATGCCCGGGGCTTCAGGCAGGATTAGTATAGAGGGGATTGCTTCTGGGCATATGTCCCGTTCTGTAGCTAGTACCTTACACCAAGTGTGCTCCATGTCATACTTATGGTCTACCACTCAGGCCGTGGCCAGGAACGGAAGTTTCCTCACTTGATCCCCCACAGTGCCCAGGGCCTGCTGGCTCAGCGAAATCTGGGACTCCGCTAACTGGGAGCCTGGGGTAATAATAATACTTTTGGCAGCACCTCTACTTACCCAGGATCCCCAATGAGTGAGATTCCCCTAGGCAAGAACAATAGTAACACACTTCAGTTTGGTAACCGTTTACTGATACGCATAAGTAGAACCTTATCTTAGAACTATAAGTAATAGCACACATATGATATAGCATTGAACTAACTGACATGCAATAACATCTACACGTGGCTCGGCCACTCTCCTATAGAGAAATGTCTCTTCCCCGTCACCGCGTGCACCCCACACCGTGTCCACTGTTATGTATATATATATGCGCAGTTCTCTGGTCACTCAACCCAGTGTCCCCAAAGAGTCCTCCCCCCAAGGCGGGATCAGCTCCTGTTGGTACCGGTGTTGGTGCACTTATAAAATACCTTCCGGTCACTGCGGTGACCGGCAACAAACTTCGAAAAGGATCTGCCGATCCAGCGCAGTCTCACACGAGTGGATGATGTCCAGCAGGTTGGGCCCATACGACTGTCACCACCGCAGCTCCGCGACACTGTGTCCCTATCTGTCTATGCAGTACCTATATAGGGCGTCCCTGCAGCACTACAAGCTTATGGTGATTCAGGGTATACTCTGGGGCCTGAGGGAGAATCTGGCCTACGCAGATGGGTCACTGACCCCCTGCACACACACTACCTCTCCTTGCTCCTCCGGTGCCCTCTGGCTAGCGTGGTCTCTCCCCCATGCTTCCCTTTCCTGCCTGTCAGCAATTTCTGCAATCCTGTTTGCTCCCTGGCGTCAGGTGACTTCGCTGAGGCTCCTGGGGGTTGTAGTTTACTGCAAAGCCTCTCTGTGATTTGCCAGCTGTTCGCGCGCTTTGCACTGCGCATGCGCGAACTCTCGCCACTCTGACAGTCACACCTACTATTGCGCAACAACATGGCGGCGCCCTGTGCGGCCGGGCCGCTGCGGAGCCTCCTGAACACTCCATCAAGAGACACACTGCAGCGAAGGTAGAGGCAAACCGAGACATTCCTACACCTGCAAGACTGAGGATCTTTACCAGCAAACGTTTAGTAGATGTAAACATGCCTGAAGAAGCAGAAAGATGTATTAATAACATGCCAAGGAAAAGAACCAGCAAGGAGAAAACACCACCCCCCCCCTCCACCCCCAGAGGATCCCCTTCCCCGCACTCTTCATATAGATAGAGGAGCATTTTATTTTACAGACGGTTCTCTCCCACTGCTTTACATTTGAAAGACAAGGAAGATTCACAAAGACTTTTCTCCCATTGTCCAAGTATATCCTTCATCTAGTTTTGTTACTCATGTTACCTGGTCATTCTCAGAATATTCTCTTTAATGGCTATAATATTATCTACGTGTTTTCATTCTCCCAGCCCTAAGCCTTAAAAGTTTTTCTCCCATTTATTTATATACCCCCTCATCCCCATGTTGTAGATTTTTGGTTTAGTACTGTGTTTTTGTGGGGGGTATTTATTATATTTGGAACTGAGCCCTGCTATATTTATTATTACATTAGTACCATATTACAATATTACAGGAATGTCTCATTATTTCCAAAAATATTTACATATTACTCATGCACGCAGCTGAAAGCTATAGAGATATCCAATAGTAGTATTACATAAAGCGATTATATACACAATGTGAATAAAGTACTGAAATTATATGAAACTAATAGTTTCTTTCCTAAACTATTTTTGACCTTTAAAATGATTACATTTCAGGTTATTCTCTTATCACATTACTTGTTGGTAATAATGTGATTTACATGTCTTCATATACTCAGTCAGACTTAAAACCTTTCACCCATTATTTTTCTATACTCCATCTCCAGGGTTAAGTAATATTCATAAAGGCGGTTATGTTTACATTTAATTTTACTTTATTTGAATTGAAAGTACCTGGAAACATTTAATTTAATTTGCTCTCTGGAAAATATGTACTGTATGAGAACTGCTGGCTCATTTTAACCATACGGATTAGTGGTATGCAGTCACAACTCCTAGGTCTGCTGGCAGGTAATCCACCTGATCTTTATTTTTAAATATATAAGATAAATACATTAACATTTACCTCAGGGAATATTGGGGATATCAATACTCCAATAAAATAAAAAGCAAATTATTAGTCATTAAAAATAAAATGCAGAATTGTTATATCCTTTCAGGAAACACACCTCACTGAAAACTAGCTGGGTTCAGCTCTGCTGCTACACGTCTCAAATCAGCAAATCTAGATGATTGTCCATTCTACTAAAAAAAGGTTGACAATTAAAAGAACATTGCTTTTTTGCTGACACCAGGGAGATGTGCTGTTTTAGATATTGAAATCAATAATGAAAGTTTTTTTCTTTGCAACATTTATGCTCCCAAATAATCACAACAAAAATGTCTTCGTAAATTGAATAGATAAAATTACTTAATACACACTCAAAATCTCAAAGAAAGGTAAGGTACAAGAAAACTCTGGGATTAAATATCACCTGGGATTGATTGATGTGTGGAAGGCCAAAATGGATTATATTTGCTTTTTGCTCGTTTTGGATGCAGACATCTTTTCAGGCTGTCTTTTATTGGACTCCTCCCCCTCTGAAGACAAGACTTTCGAAACGATCGTCAGGTTTTATCTGACGTCATGACGATGGCGTCAGGCGGTGGAGACAGATGCATCTGCAATCACACTCCTCAAAACTGGTCGTATAGCGGTGGTTTTATATTTTAATAGCGATTGGACATACTGATTGTTCTGTCATTACTTAGTTACTGGGAGGGGGACTGCGTTTAGACTGACTCTGGATACCAATACGGTCTCCCGCAATGCAGCCACACATATAGATTACCCTACAGCTGACAGTAACGGTTCACTGAATATTTGTGAGCATTTTGTGTATATTCATACAAGAGGGAATAACTGGAATACATCTAGCAATACTATAGTATGACTTAGATTTTTCCCTGTAACCATTGGGGGCTCTCATGGGTTACACAATATGGTCTGATTACCCAGTCACTATATTATGAGCATATACAAATGTGGCATTCACCCATATTATTTGGGTCTGTTCTGCTTTGCTTAAAGATGTGTGCTGTTTTTTTTTAAAAACTAAGTGAATCACTGTTTCATCATGATTGAACCCCGTGTTTAAACAACTGGGGATATTGGGTTTCAACCCTATATGGTTACTTTCCCAGTACACATCAATTATTCAATATGATGTAAATTAGCTTGGTGGATAGGTTACATCTGCATATATATTTTGATATCTTTACTAAGTTTAACTTGGATATAAAGTATTATATGGACCTCAGGTTCTCTCCCTATATATTATTCTTTTTGAATTAAGGAGATGATACAATAATAATAATTCCTTCAGCGTTTTGATATTAAATGCTAACTGGGCAGGGAAGGGGTTAATGCAAATTGAGCACTATACTCCTGAAACACACCCGTATTATTTGGGTCTGTTATGATTTGCTTAAGATGTACGCTGTTTTATATAACTAAGTGAATCACTATGTATCATCATAATTGAACCCCTTGTTTAAACAACTGGGGATATTGAGTTCCATCACTATATGGTTACTTTCCCAGTAGCTATTAGTTATTCAATACAGATAGTCATCGCTATCCAACGTTTCACTTTACAACAAATGGCATATCCAACACAACCCTATGGGCCGTTTTTCGATGCCGGAATGCGTTATCCAACGCTCACCGCCACTGATTAACATGGGACTCACTTTACAACGGTTTCACTATCCAACGCTACTTCCAGAACGGATTCCGTTGGATATCCAAGGACTACCTGTATGATGTAAATCACCTTCCTGGATAGGTTAACTCTCCATATATATTTTGATATCCTTACTATGATTAACTTGGATTTAAAGTATAATTTACCTATCCACTCAGTTATAGATCAAGAGGACTGTGATATTCATTTTCAGATGTTATTGCAACATTACAGATAACTGCTTATATATATCTGAATATCAATAGGCATTTGTATCCCACCATTGGGGATTTTAACAAGTGTTGTCGTGGGGGGTGTGTTGGGTTTGTGGGTGGTGTGTGTTGTGGTGTGTGCTGGTGGTGGTGTGTGTTTGTTTGGGGTTGTGTGCGGTGTGTGTGTGTGTGTGTGTGTGTGTGTGTGTGTGTGTGTGGTGTGTGTGTGTGTGTGTGTGTGTGTGTGTGTGTGTGTTTCACTTAGTGAGTCTTTTTGCTTAATAAAATTGGATTATTTTGATGCTTTTAGACATTCTGCTCTGACCATATTCTGGTTCTCAGTCACATCAGATATTTATCTGATGTATAGCCCAGGTGTATTGACACCAATGAATACAACACCATTTGATGACTATTAGTCTGACACATTAGACTTTAATATTTTTGGCTGAGTGCAACTGTGGGGAATCTTTTTGACCCTTCTTGGGTCACCCTGTATATATCTTTTATTGTACAATAAAATTGAACTTACTGATGTAATAAACCTTAGTGTCATCAGTGCCGCTGTCATGCGATCCGGGCAGCGAAGTATTAAGTCCCATTCAGAAGCATGGACCTCCCAACAGCTCCATCGTGGAAGACACTGTCCCCAGCACCACAGACTTTTGCAAGTTTGTCCCTGGCACTGGGGGCAGGAAGTCATACTCCATCTGTATATCGTTCTCAGACCATGCCCCTGTTTGGTCAAAGCGATCCACAAAATCTAAGGGCTGTTATATAGTGGCCGCATGCGCTACGCCGTGCACGCGCGCGGCACTTATAATTGGCTGAGGTTAGTCAGCCCTTCTATTCAAGGGCCGCGCGCGCACACAGCAGTGAGTGTGCATCCGGCCGACAGCCGGGAAGACGGGGAATAGAATGATTTTGCACCGCTACCGGCGCTGAAATGGATGTATATGTGTGTGTGTATATGTGTGTGTGTGTGTATGTGTGTGTCTGCACAATGTTCATAAATATATGTGTGCGGCACGTGCACGCGCCTTTGCACAGGCACGCGCGCGCACAGCCGCACACAGTATATAACAGCACTAACCTAGGAGGTTGCAGATGCTTGAGATTCCCTTAACAACTTGTAAATTCTCACAATTGTCGTGAAAATGGCATGGGATGATGCCAAACATAAAGATTATGCAGGTCTAGTTTGGAATTAAGAGGAGATCTTATCTCATATGTGTCTAAAAGAAAAAAATGATAGAATTAATCTTATTTTCCTGCTCACAACGAGTTGACAAAAGCTTTGACAAACGCCACAATAAACTATCAGGAGATGGGTAAATTCTAGAAAATAAGAATCTTTAATGCCATTTCAAATATTTATCTTCCACAAACATGGCAAACAAAGTGGAAGACATATCTAGTATGGCATCTCTAAGAGGCTCAGATGATGCTCTGAAACTTAAAGAGAAATATATTTCAGAAACCTATGTAGAGAATATTATGAAAAGGTCTATTGAGCTGATAAAGTAAATGTTCTAGAGCAAGAGTGGAAGGGTGGCCAACTCCAGTCCTTAATGGCCACCAACAGGTCAGGTTTCAAGGACATCCCTGCTTCAGCACAGGTGGCTCAACCAACGTCTGAGCCACTGATTGAGCAATCTGTGGTAAAGTAGGGATATCCTTAAAACCTGACGTGGTGGTGGCCCTTGAGGACTGGACTTGGCCACCCCTGCTCTAGAGTGAGACACTTCTTAAAGTAATATGGTGTTTCTACTGGTAGATGAAGATCAACTTGATAGGAACATTTCTAATGAGGAAGTGCTTAAAACTATTCAATACATTAAAGAAAAGTGAAACCTCCACACCCTGATGGTTTCTCAGGAGAATTTTATCAAGAAATGACACAGTTTCTAATAGATATCTTTAAAGGAGCACCCACCCTAACTAACCTCCATTTATTTTACAGGATTTGAACCAGGGAGTCCTACAGATGGGCGAATTGGAGTCGCAGAGGATCAGCCGGTTCCTTTGGCTTGCGGATTTCAACGGATCAGTCTGAAAAAGAGCGAGTCGCGTTTTGAGGATTTTGTATTATTATTACCAATATATTCTGCAGATTCTGCAACCCGTTGACGAATTTGTAGAATGCAATCCACAGTTTCAATAATCCGGTGACAGATTGTTAAAAATCTGCCAACGGATTGCTGAATCTGCGGATTGGATTTTACAAATCCATCCATGGGTTGCATCCAATGGAGGTTTTTGATGAATCCGTGTGAATTGATACTGCCCAAATTTGTTTGCGGATTTTACACCGCGAAACAAATTTTGGGGGCTACATCAGCGAAAATCCGGGAAAGCATGAGGTTTACTGGCACCCCATACCGGTGCCTGTATTTAGGGAAGCAGGGGGTCTCCAGGGCTAAAATTAATGCAATTAATGCGGTTCAATACTATGGTATTAAAATAAAATAAAAGCAGCTTCATTACCTTAGCAGCTAGGCTCTATGTCAAAAACACCTTCTTTCTGTGAGGATTCACCATCCTGATGGCCGGAACGCACCTATTCAGCCTTCTACGTGTAGCCCCCTATAAACACCTCAGGCTATACCTATCTTCCTTCTACTGTGGTAAGTCCTGTTAAGATCAGGCGCCAGTAATCATTATGGGTTTTCCCCCTTCATAGCCCTAACCTGAAGGGTAGATGCCGGCCTGGACTCTGTTGCAGGCATGAGCAAGAGGGAGGTTCTGCTGACACCAGGAGGGGAGGGGCTAGCTCTATATTTAGCAGACCACTCCGGCGAGTGGTGGTTGTTCTTCGTGCTTGCTGTGTGCCATGTTCCTTTTTGATTGATGGTTCCTTAATGGAGAGAGAGTGGCTTAAGAAGAGTTCAAGTGAGCCGTGAGACCAAGAGTCTAAAGCTGCTGAGTAAGCCACGAATCCTGCGGAACGGTCCGAGGAGTATCGGGAGGCTACGGGCTCCCCGGCGCAGCATGCCGGTTGTGAGCGAGAGGAACCAAATCGATCAGCGTGTAATAGAGCTGATAAACCATAGACTGGTGGACCAATGCCCTCACCCCGCTGCCAGGGGTGCTGGGATAGAATTCAAGACCCCCCGCCAAGTTAACCTCGGGGTGGGCCAGGGGTGTATTGCCGCCCTAGCTTAGACCATCCTGCCAGCCGAGAGTGACTTGAGGGAAGGACGAGGAGAGTGTGGGGGATTTGAACAGGTGTACTTGGCCCCAGGCGATTGTTTTGTGGCTGCTGGAAGCCTTATCGTTGGATATCGTTGCCGCTGTGAAATAAAGAGACTGTTCTGCGCCCGTAAAGACTGTGTGGTGATTGGAGAGTATAACCCTGGGACCCGAGGGGTTCTTCTATAGGTCCTATCCCATTACCCTGGAGTATAGAAGAGGAGGCGCTGCACCACTGAGATAATATGGAGGCTACCACCCCAGAAGCCCGGTCCTGGCTCCCCCACACCATCGCGGGAAGCTCGGCCCCTCCTGTTCCTCACAGGTACGCACCACACCACCTGTAACCAGCCCCATGCACCCTTCACACTCCCGTAGAGACTGGGGGGGGGGGGGGGAACAGGGTTACATAGTAACCACTGGTGGGCGTCTGGTTCTTTCACTCCACAGGAGATGGGGATGAGTTGATCACCGGATGAGGGAGATAAACAGAAACGTATTGTACCTCAAGTCCTAGTATATTGTATGACGAAGTAGCCCCCCGAGAACCATTGTTTTGGGTACTGCCCAGCAGGGCAGGCAGCGTACGCTTACCAAGCTAACGTCGAGCTGACCGGCCATAGTCGCTAGATACCGGCAGTCACACGGTTATGAATATCCCTATTTGCCGGAGCCCATCATGAGAGGTTTGAGGATAACCGCGACAGTTGGGCTTGGGGCAGTTCAGTGAGTACCTGCGGACCAAGTACGGTCGGGCGGGTATCACAATGAAGATAAGATTAGTGAGCTAGTGCATATATGGAGCATCGGGAGGTGTATTTATATGCATGGTGTCCACCTACAGGCCTGAGCATGGCGGTTCATTCGTTCGCAGTGACTGTCCAGACCACAATGGACGACGGGTAAGGAAGCCTGATCCAAGGCACTATCTGTAGGTTCTCCATGCTGGGAGTACCCGGATTGTATGTACAATTTCTACCTCATTATGCATGTATTATATTGTTATATGTGCTGTTTCCTAGGTGGTTCGCCGCAGGTGGTACTGCTAATAGATAGTTCCAAGTGGGGACCATTGGATTCCACCATAGGGGAGTGTAGCCCCCTGTAAACAGCTCAGGCTATACCTATCTTCCTTCTACTGTGGTAAGTCCTGTTAAGATCGAGCGCCAGTAATCATTATGGGTTTTCCCCCTTCATAGCCCTAACCTGAATGGTAGATGCCGGCCTGGACTCTGTTGCAGGCGTGAGCAAGAGGAGGTGCTGCGACACCAGGGAGAGGGGCTAGCTCTATATTTAGCAGCCCACCCGGCGAGTGGTGGTTGTTCTTCGTGCTTGCTGTGTGCCATGTTCCTTTTTGATTGATGGTTCCTTAATGGAGAAGAGTGGCTAGAAGAGTTCGAGTGAGCCGTGAGACCAAGAGTCTAAGCTGCTGGATTATTAGGCCGTAAGCCACGAATCCTGCGGAACGGTCCGAGGAGTATCGGGAGGCTCACGGGCTCCCCCGGCGCAGCATGCCGGTTGTGTGAGCAGAGGAACCAACCAATCAGTGTCTGTAAATAGAGCTGATAAAACCATAGACTGGTGGACCAATGCCCTCACCCCCGCTGCCAGGTGTGCGGGAATAGAATTCAAGACCCACCCCGAGGCTAACCTCGGGGGTGGGCACGGGGTATTGCCGCCCTAGCTCAGACCATCCTGCCGGCCGAGTGACTTGGAGGAAGGAGAGGAGGAGGTCGTGGGGAGTTAACAGGTGGTACTTGCCCCAGGCGATTGTTTTGTGGCTGCTTTAAGCCTTATCGTTGGGATATCGTTTGCCCTGGTGAAATAAAGAGACGTGTTGTCTGCCCCGTATAGACTGTGTGTGATTGTGGAGAGTATAACCCTAAGACCCGAGGGGTCTTCATAACAGTCCTATCCCATTACCCTGGGTATAGAAGATGGAGGCACTGCACCACTAGATAATATGGAGGTTACCACCCAGAAGCCCGGTCCTGGCTCCCCTACACCATTGCGGAAGCTCAGGCCCTCCTTTTCCGCACAGGGAGGCGCTGCTGAGATCGATATCTATCAGAAAAGGACCAGCTTATAGCGAGGCGGAACCAGACAGACTAAGAGGCACTCTCCCGGCAAGTGATCAAAAGCCGTAGCGTGAGGCAACTGGGGGGTCATAGCGGTAACCAATCCGGGGACCATGGCCCATGGCCGCGTAATGAAGGGGTGGATAGTTAGAGCTGATCAAGTCCCTTGAGGCGGGTAGCGTGAGTCACTGGGGGGTCAGCCTGTTAACCGGACCAGGAACCATAGCCCGGGGCCCGCAATAGCGGCCAAAAGCAGGAGACGCCCGTACCTAGATAAGAGGTATCTTAATTATCACCCACACCACCGAGCACTTGCAAGTAGATATGGAGAGTACAGTGCGTAGGAGAGGAGTTCCGTTGTGCCTTGGGTACCAGCCACCTCAATTTAGTGAGTCACATACAAATAAGATGCAGAGTCCACTTTTGAAGGGAAAACATGGTCTAGGTACGAGATACCAGTTAGACATGGAGAGTAGGGCACAGGTACATGTGGAGGGAGTATCCAAGATGGCGGCCATCCCACATGTGCTCCGAGGAGAGGCGAGCTAAAATGGTGGTTCCCGCCGAACCTGGAGCAAGCACGTGAGATTTGCAAAAGGACTGTGAGACAGTTGTGGCGGGAAATGTGCAGGAGTCTGGCGCCAAACCCAGATTCCTTGCAGGAGGAGCTGAGTGGTGCGAAAGCCGAGCGGCCACGTCATGCTGACAAGGAAAAGACCCCGCCTCTGGATTCCACCAGAGGGAGGGGGTTCACCCAGAGCCAATCAGGAAGGTTCTCCCCCGCGAAGGGAGGGACCGGAGACCTGAGCGAGGAGCGTGACTTGTGTCTGGCACTCGAGGAGCAAAGAGCTAGAAACTTGTGTTGTCTTCCCTCTGAACGAACTATGTCAGAAATAAACACCTCTATTCACCAAATACCTGGAGGCCTACTGGTCATGGCCGTAGTGGAGCAGGAATATGTTCGGTGCTTGTGTGTGCACTGCGGACTGCCCGGCGCAGTACCGAGTACCAAGGCCCGATGTGCCAAGTGTGGCACGTTTTACTTGTGGCCAACCGAGCCGCGGAATTTGTTCGGCACGCCACGGGGTGACTCTCCAGGGAACTTTGACGGAGGTGGCGGACGACCAAGAAAAAACTGCCCTGGGTCCCCGTTATACAATATCGGGAGGAACCAAGGCTCAGCTAGTTATTGAACTAAGCAAGCTGGCCACCCCAACAAGCGCGACCACGGTGGAGGTACACAAATGAGGACATTTTGTACCTATACCCAAGGGTTGTATCATTGAAGGACTGGGTGACTCCCCAGCGGAGGATCCGATCGTGATTTCTTCGGAGGAGGAAGAGATGGGTGTAACTTCGGTGACGATGCGCCTACCGGCGAACCACCCGAAAGGCATCAAAAGAGAACAGACAAGTCCGGGGACCATCTGACGGCGAAAACTGGTGCGGCAGGCGGCCCGTACGAGTCCCACCGCCGTGGTGACTCCCAGTGCAACGGAGACCGAGACGATCCTAGCGGAACCAGATGTCATCAAAAAGCAGCGGAGTGGTAAGGAGACCCCACCACCCCCTTACTCCCGCCAGGCACAGACCGTACTTACGGTGAACGAGAAAGAGAGGCTTGAGGCCTACTTGTTCGATCGTGTACCGGAGGTGTCACCACCGCCCCCGCTGGTCCTCGACGCACGACCGGTGCGTGACCCCGGGGCGGATGGGAGCTCTGCCGGCGATTCGGATAATATCAGCTCCGGTTCCACTGAAAGACCAGTCCTGGGGGAATGTTCTCCTTGCAACAGAGAGCCTTTGCCATGGCCAGGGCTATTCTACAGAGTCGAGGTCCCTCCCGAGAGACCGAAAGCCTGAGGGCGAGTGCCGCTAAGAAAAAGTTAATTGGGCGGGGTGTTACCCGTTTGCTGGACAATGCTCTGGACGCTTCCTCTACCCCGGCCCTTAGCCCCCCTGCCCCAGCCACTGCCCCTGCCCCGTCACGAGTGGTGCTACCGGGACCTACCAGGGATAAATTATGTAAATCCCCCAAATACGCTAATGACTTGTGGGATTGGGAGTTGAGTGAGGAGGGCTCTGAAGGCGAGATACCGTATTCAAGCGTAATACCTGTGTCTAACCCTTTACCATTTTGTCCTACAGCTAGCGGGAAAGCCCGTGGGTCACCTACTCCAGCAGAGGCTGGGTCTACTAGTCCAGTGTTGTCCAAGATGAACCCCACCAGGTATTATAATGCCAAGGGACGGAGAGACTGCTCGCGATCTACTGATGCGGGTACGTCCAGGGTATGATCACAGGTAGATTCTGATGCAGAGCGCACTAGTCAGGCCGCTAAGTACGAGCACCGCGATAAATGGTGGGCGCCTTTGTTCACCGGTTACCACGAAGGGATGGATCGTATGCGATTCTTATTGACTAAGAACGACGTAGTAGACCACTGGTGGGCGTCTGGTTCTTTCACTCCACAGGAGATGGGGATGAGTTGGATCACCGGATGAGGGAGATAGAACAGAAACGTATTGTACCTCAAGGTCCTAGTATATTGTATGACGAAGTAGCCCCCGAGGAACCATTGTTTTGGGTACTGCCCAGCAGGGCAGGGCAGCGTACGCTTACCAAGCTAAGTCGAGCTGACCGGGCCATAGTCGCTAGATACCGGCAGTCACACGGTTATGAATATCCCTATTTGCCGGAGCCCATCATGAGAGAGGTTGAGGATAACCGCGACAGTTGGCTTAGGGAGGCAGTTCAGGAGTACCTGCGGACCAAGTACGGTCGGGCGGGGTATCACAATGAAGATAAGATTAGTGAGCTAGTGCATATATGGAGCATCGGGAGGTGTATTTATATGCATGGTGTCACCTACAGGCCTGAGCATGGGGCGGTTCAGTCGTTCGCAGTGACTGTCACTGACCACAATGGACGACGGGTAAGGAAGCCTGATCCAAGGCACTATCTGTAGGGTTCTCCATGCTGGGAGTACCCGGATTGTATGTACAATTTCTACCTCATTATGCATGTATTATATTGTTATATGTGCTGTTTCCTAGGTGGTTCGCCGCAGGATGGTACTGCTAATAGATAGGTCCAAGTGGGGACCATTGGATTCCACCATAGGGAGAGTGTAGCCCCCTGTAAACAGCTCAGGCTATACCTATCTTCCTTCTACTGTGGTAAGTCCTGTTAAGATCAGGCGCCAGTAATCATTATGGGTTTTCCCCCTTCATAGCCCTAACCTGAATGGTAGATGCCGGCCTGGACTCTGTTGCAGGCGTGAGCAAGAGGGAGGTTCTGCTGACACCAGGAGAGGAGGGGCTAGCTCTATATTTAGCAGCCCACTCCGGCGAGTGGTGGTTGTTCTTCGTGCTTGCTGTGTGCCATGTTCCTTTTTGATTGATGGTTCCTTAATGGAGAGAGAGTGGCTTAAGAAGAGTTCGAGTGAGCCGTGAGACCAAGAGTCTAAAGCTGCTGAGTATTAGGCCGTAAGCCACGAATCCTGCGGAACGGTCCGAGGAGTATCGGGAGGCTACGGGCTCCCCGGCGCAGCATGCCGGTTGTGAGCGAGAGGAACCAAACCAATCAGTGTCTGTAAATAGAGCTGATAAAACCATAGACTGGTGGACCAATGCCCTCACCCCGCTGCCAGGGGTGCTGGGAATAGAATTCAAGACCCACCCCGAGGCTAACCTCGGGGGTGGGCCACGGGGTATTGCCGCCCTAGCTCAGACCATCCTGCCGGCCGAGTGACTTGGAGGGAAGGAGAGGAGGAGGTCGTGGGGGAGTTGAACAGGTTGTACTTGGCCCCAGGCGATTGTTTTGTGGCTGCTGTAAGCCTTATCGTTGGGATATCGTTGCCCTGTGAAATAAAGAGACTGTTCTGCGCCCGTATAGACTGTGTGTGATTTGGAGAGTATAACCCTAAGACCCGAGGGGTTCTTCTATACCGGTCCTATCCCATTACCCTGGGAGTATAGAAGATGGAGGCACTGCACCACTGAGATAATATGGAGGTTACCACCCCAGAAGCCCGGTCCTGGCTCCCCTACACCATTGCGGGAAGCTCAGGCCCTCCTGTTCCTCACAGGTACGCACCACACCACCTGTAACCAGCCCCATGCACCCCTCACAATCCCGTAGAGACTGGGGGGGGGGGGGGGGAAATAGGGTTACATACGTCTGACACTCAAGTATTGCGTTCTCACGGTGGTTCCACTGCACGCGCGCGGGCAACACGCGATCAGTCTGCCCTCCCAGATCCATTCCCAGTCTCCGCCCCCACTCCAAAGATGGACATGTGCAGTGCGCGAGTGGCAAGCGATCGAGTTGCCATCCCTTGACATCAGTGATGCGCGGAAGACAGGCTTCCCCAGGACCCACCTCCAGGCTTCGTTCCCGTTCAGATGATGGGCATGCGCCGTGTGTGAGTGACGCGTGATCAGGTCGCCACCTCCTGACGTCGGTGACGCGCACGGGACATAGCTTCGCCCCTAGACATAATCAGGCTGCACAATGGGGCGCACCTGCACGACCCAGCAGCCTATCAGCATGTCCCCTCTTGTTCCGCCCCACTTCCCATTGGAGGATGTTCCTTAAATATCTGCTCAGCCCAGACTATCATTGCTGAGCATAATCTTGTGTGACGCCGTGCCTTGCTGCATTCAGTTCCTGGTTCCTGCCTTGTGCCTTGTTCCTGATCTCCCTGCGGCCTGACCCTGCTTTGTTACTGGACTCCTCATCTCTCCAACTCTGACCTGGCTACATACGACCATCCTGATATCTACAGCCCTGACCTTGGCTAAATAATCCAACGACCCGCTACTCTCCAATCCTGACCTGGCAAGTATATCGTTTAGTCTACCTTCCGTACTCCTGACCCAGCTTGCAAGACTAATCTACATCCTAGGCGCGCCGGCGTGGCTGTGGGTTGGCGTTTCTCAATTCCCTACCTCAGCACCGCGGTCGCGCTTCATTTGTGGTGAGCTATGCGGTACACTTTCTACCTTTCGGGCAGTTAAATATTTCACCTACATTATAGGACTCAATCCAGGTATCCTACATTCCACAATTTACAAGATTCCTACTCAGGACCGCACTGGAGGACGAAGCTGAACAGTGAGTTACCCTTTTGGGTTCATGCTACCATGTAAATCAGTTTATGGGACAATTTATGTACTATATGTATGCGTCAGTGTACACTAGGTACTAGTCCTGCCCCTGTAAGGGACACTGGATTAATTACTAACCTCAGTGCAGAGGTCCAGGCGGATATATACATACATATATGGGACTGATCTGTTTTTGACGCGCCTTAAACATTATTGGTAACAACAACAAATATTTCAGCTTTTAAGACCACATGGATTTCGGCAGATGACTTTGTCAAGGTCGTTTATCGTTTGGGCTCCATCTCTGACACAACACAATCCAATTCTAATCCTGTGTTTGTTGACAAATACAATTGTGTAAATAATTGCTTTGTTAGACTCTACAATTAGATTTAGTACCTGTGCTGATGTTGGGTAAAACTGAATTATTTGTTTCTTGTGATTTTTATTGAAGTAACATTACAAGGACACTTTGATGCTACCAGAAATAACTTTTCAAGGTCACATTACAAGTCTGGTCTGACAGCGATAAATGGATTATTAGGTAACACAGGAGGTAAACATATATACTGGAATACATTGCTCTTAAGTCTTCTGCTCTGAGAAGAGCCAACAACCAATTGCAAAACCAATTTGTTACTGGCCTTTATGGCATTGAAGGAATTAATGTGTTATATTGAAAGAACAAATCTTTGTTGTCTGCAAAATTCATAAACTTTAACAGGCATAATATATTCTTATATTATCTAACAATTATTGGGTGCTCTGACCCCAAGAAATGGCTTCAAAGCTTATTGAACAGGAGCCAATGTTATTCCAAGGTGCCTGCATTTGATCATTGTAAGGATTTTTTCTTATGTAGCTCTGATAGTGTATGCAGCAGTGGACTTCGAATTTTTGCAGGCACAGGTCCCTGCCTCATGCAGTTTATAATCTATTTTTTGGTGCCTCAGGCATAGTGTGACAAAGTGACTTGCCCAAGGATTTAACACTAGGACTCCCCAACTTTAAACTCGGTGTCATTGCTTTCAGAGTAAGTGCGTTTACTCTCTGACCCACTTCTTCAACTCAATCATAACTGGCGCTCTCACTTCTAGGTCTATTCTAGGTCATC
This sequence comes from Ascaphus truei, assembly GCA_036426205.1. NCBI lineage: Eukaryota > Metazoa > Chordata > Amphibia > Anura > Ascaphidae > Ascaphus > Ascaphus truei. The sequence continues at coordinate 40,978 of WSYH01005016.1, forward strand.
TATGCAAACCTATTATGTTCAGCTGGAAAATGGTACGTGCAATAAATTAACATAGAATTTAATTGAAATTAGAAGTTGTTTTTGTCGTCTAAAGCAGGCGAGCGCAATCTTTTCCCTCTGCGCCCCCCTGCCGGCTGTCCCCCTCTCCTTGCGCTCTCCCCCCCCCCACTTACCTTGACTCTGACGTCCTGGCATCATGATGTCATGTTGCCATGGCAACACAACGTCACATAGCAACGCGTTGCCAGGAGCCGTCTGAATCAAGGTAAGGAGAAGTTTACAGAGGCCTTGCAGCTCCCCTGACATTAATTTAAATGCCTTCGGGAAGCGTGTGGGGCCTGTGTAAACCCCGTGCCCCCTGCAGCCAATCTCATGCCCCCCCACTTTTCACACCGCTCTTCTAAAGATAACAGTAATTAAGTGCTGTCAAAATATGTATGTCTCACAAGGTGTTATCCTATACACGTTACCTAAATCACGATATAAATTCAAAAACAATTATGATGCTTAATCTAATATATAGTGGCGGCCGCCTTTATCCTAGTGCGGCCGTAGCGGCGCAACTCTGATAACCGCGGGCAGATGCAGTATGGTTTTTTTTTCCGGAGTATATTGTGGTATTTTAGCACTCGTAATATTAGCATTTTATTAGCACTGTCTGCAATACTGCAATACCGTCTAAAAATTCAGGGGGGAGTTCGCTAGCTGTTGTCTTCAAAGTCTAATACTTTAGCAGTTCAACCTACGTCAGTACACAGTCTGCGTGTGCGCGCGCAGTACAGGCATACCCCGCTTTAAGTACACTCACTTTAAGTACACTCGCGAGTAAGTACATATCGCCCAATAGGCAAACGGCAGCTCACGCATGCGCCTGTCAGCACGTCCTGAACAGCAATACCGGCTCCCTACCTGTACCGAAGCTGTGCGCAAGCGGGGAGACTATAGAGCCTGTTACAAATGCGTTATTTACATCAGTTATGCACGTATATGACGATTGCAGTACAGTACATGCATCGATAAGTGGAAAAAGGTAGTGCTTCACTTTAAGTACATTTTCGCTTTACATACATGCTCTGGTCCCATTGCGTACGTTAATGCGGGGTATGCCTGTAATTGTAAATGTGCATATTTATACATGCATGTGCAGTGCTGTATGTCTCATTTGAAAATTGTTGAAACGCATAGGCGTGTACTGTAACAGTATCACATTTCGGCATATACAGCGCTCTCCCCTCACTCGCCCCCGCACACACAAAGGATAATTTACTGCACTGCAGTATTTCAACTTCTTATCTTATCTACAGTACAGTACACCTCTCCCACACCATTCCTTTGAATGTGTGTCTTTCTGGTTTCAATCACATTCCTGCTTGATAGCTGATGATTACTGCGCATGCGTCTGTAACTTCACCACTGCTTGCTTGCAAAGTTTTTTTTCTCCTCATTTTTTATTTTTATTTTCTCCACAAGCCTGCCTAAACCATCTTGATATTACGATATTCAATCTGTGCTGTAGCTTTTGACTGCGACACAGTGCGTTTGACTGCACATGGTTGATTTGTGTGCTTTTTATGTATTTGGGGGTGTAGGGATCAAATTATTATGATGACCTGCCTTTTGAAAATAAGTCATTTCTTTGAACTACAGTACAGCTAATCCTTCATGCAGCTGTACCCTGTACCCCCTCCCCCACACACACAAGGCTCGCTCAAGGATTTGAACCTCTTATCGACAGACACCTCTCCAGAACCATTGCATTTCTAAAGCTTGTCATTGTGTTTTTAATCATCCATCCCTAGCCAAGCATCACGTCTCTGAGCCTGTGTGTAATCCTCTTTGGGATGGGAGCTACAGTACATAGCTGATGATTACTGCGCATGCATCTTTAACTTCACCACTGCTTGCTTGCGAAGTTCAAGAGTAAGTGACCAAAAAAAAAAGCCACAAGCCTGCCTAAACCATCTTGATATTACGATATGTAATATGGAATACATGTAGAATAAATGCATACTTTTTATTTTTCGGGTTTATTATACAGTATATATAAAAAAAGTATTGTATACGGTCTGAAAACAACAGCATACTGTTTCAGGTTTTCTATGAAGCTCTCAGTTACAGTATTCTATCCTAATCAATAACAACGGCCACTAAACTGTAGACTCCGGTACGTGGTTTTTTAAATCCGATTCAGCAATGTGCAGGCATTGTAACACAAAGCGATATTATCCATCGAAATTCCTCCATTTGCCGTTTTCCGCATAAGATGACAAAGTTTTCTTTTCTGAGGAAAAACAAAAGTCAAAGTTTTACTGTAATGGTCAGTCCCCTAAAGAAGTTTCCACAGTCAGTCCCACCAATAATTTTCTCGGGGGGCGTGTCCTGTTCACATGCGCATACGCCTACTGGCGATGTGATGACACGCATATGCGTTTCAAGAAGGTTCCAATTCGCATGCACCTAGATTTCCACCAATTGTGCAGTATCTACTGTAGAAGCTGCTCAGCCAATGATATTGCTTACAGGAGACTCGCTTGACTGTGTATTGATATTGATATTTCAAAAACAGAATAAAATACGGCAACATTACTCACCATAGACTTTGCCAATCAGCTGTTGCCGAGCCACTGCCAGTCCCGTATTCTTGATCATACACGTAGTTGACAGGTGACAGCGGGACTACTACACCTGTAGTCAGCTGATGAGGCTGGAAATCGCTTAGGTACATGCAAGCTTACTGGAATCTGTACGCGAAATCTGGCTCAGGCTGCAGGTATCCGGGCGGGGACAGACAGAAAGGGTTGTCGGTCACCAGGTTTTCACTGACGGTCAGACCGTTATTGGAAGCCGGTGCTGGTGCTGGCGCATTGCTTGCCTGCGACTGACGTTTCTTAGTTGGTTTTAACATGACCTTTCGCCTTTTGAAGTCTCCATGATCATAGATACGGGAAAAACCCGGTGATACACACCAATACCCTCCAATAACATCGGGATCAATACGAAAAAAACATGGATCGATACATAACTTTTTCCTTATTGCACGCTTCCACACATGAGCATCTGGTGAAAAATTGTAAAAGTCATAGTTTTCGATAAAATACTGATAAATTTGACCAACTGTGGCCATCTTATCATCTGTCGCATTAATCGCGGCCCATATTAAATAAGAGTACGTTCTGTCGGGTTTTTGGAACACGGACTGCAGTTGTGCACTCATGTCGAGACTCTCAGGACAATAAAACAAGACCAAACACTGTGCTTGTATTTTTTAATATGAAAATGCCTAAATTGATACATTATTGTAACTTCTTCAGTCCCAAGGCCAATTTACAATGGACCACTGTGGTATATCTTTTAAACACCTGCAAGTCGACACATTACTGAAGCGCATGCGCATTACAATTCATGAATATCTGCCATCTGGTGGATACGCGAAGAATTGCAACCAATTAAATTCGAACCATTATCAATAAACACATCAACCGCGGGTGTGAATGCAACATGAATGCAGTATGAATGCGGTCAAAATGCGGCATGAACGTGGTGAAGTGCGGTGAAGTGCGTGGCATTCGGAAAAAATGCCCGAAAAAATTCAGAGATGTTGGACAATAAACGAGGGCGCGGCTGTAAGTTTGATTATTTGTTTTTTTGTTTTTATTATTATCACCAGAGCTGTATATAACCATACAAAATGGCACAATTTGCTCCAAAACACAAACTGGATATTTGGATCTGCTTTAACTTGCACCAGTGGCATATGTTTAAATCTTGCTAATCTTGTTTCTTGCAGTAATTTGAAACAAGAGCAAAAGCAAGACCGCCAGGGGATATGTGATATAAACACAACATTTTGTGCTGAAAAATCACAGAAGAATATATAATAAACAGAAAACAGTGCAAAAAAAAAATCCCAGATTGTGACAAAGTGGGAACTGCGATGTGAAAAAAAGGGAGTTATCCCACTCACATGTTAAAAGGTCATGCTGGTGAATCACTGGAGATATACTGTAACTCCACATGAATAATCCTTGATCCAAGGTGGGTTGCAAGCAGATACAAATGTATATGGAATAAAAAAAGAAGCAAAAATAGTGCAATACTATTTATAAACAGAGAGAAAAGTAATGAACTTACAAAAAGACAGTCGTGCAAATAGACTATATAGAATCGCAGGGGAACGCTGGATCCTCGTGATGGTCCTCTCCATCTGCCCAGCTGATTGTTGCTGGCCCGCGCAGTCCAGTGACGTCACGGTTTTGGGCAGAGTTAAGCGAGGAGAGAATCCATTCGCCGGAGTAACAAGGAAACACAGCAGCTGCTCACTCAGATCAAGTCTTTGCAATAGTTCCAACACCCTACGCGTTTCACTCAACAAAGAGCTTCATCAGGATAATATTCTCAAGGGAATGGAGTCCCTCTTATAGTCAATGTGTTGGTATCATGGCGCAGGCATGTCCAATCAGAGAATTACAAACAAAACTAGACACTAATGAATTACACTAATGGCAAACTAAAACAGCTGAGTGATGCTGCAGAACAGAATTAAAACATAATAGACTAAGCGATAACAATTACAAAATATAAGGAGATGTGGTAGTAATCACAATATATAACAGAATAAAAAGAGTGTATAACACGCTTCTTTAATGTAGGGCTAATAAATAGAAACAAACAGTATGCATACAATAATAATGTCCCAGACAAAAAAGTAAAGTTAAAACACTAAAAAAAAGGAAAGAAAAATGGAGAAAACCAAAGTCAATATTAAGAAAACATGTACTGTATGTGGGGATAAAAATATCCTGAAAAAACTGACAATCAGTCAAACATTTAATGAAATGCTTTAAAACGTGGATTTTCAGCTGGGCTATGAATATATATGGAGTTGCAGAGGAATGTGAGGAGAATTTTGTAGTTTATACAGACATTAATAGGAAAACAGCAGAGAGAGTTCAGGAGGTCAGACACAGATGCACACCTAGGAAAAATTATGTTTTGGGCAGTAGCATTTTGAATGGACTGTAATGGAGAGAGATGGGAGGTAGGGAAGCCAAATAAAAGAATGTTACAGTAATCAATACAGGAGAGAACAAGGGCATGAGTGTTTTAGTGGTAGTGGAACATAGGAAAGGGCGTATCTTAGCAATATTGCAAAGGAAAAAGCTGAAAGATTTAGTAACAGCGTTTATATGTGCGGAGAAGGTGTGAGGACCGGGCGCGGGCATCGCCCCCGAGACAGCATCAGCAGCAGACTCCGCTCCAGGCTTTGATACAAACTGACTAGTACTGCTATTTGTCAGTGTCTGCTGTGCTGAGCTCACTCAGCAACGAATCAGGGGCTGATTCTTGCAGCACCTTCTGCTGCTGTAATCCTCCGCTATTGGCTGCTCTCCCTTTATATGCTCCTGATGCAATTTGGCTGAGCATAGAGACTGTTTCCTTGTGATGTTGTGCTAGTCGCAAGCACATTATATTGTCCTGCTTTGCCTTGTCTGCTGAGCTATCCTTTATCTTGCAGTTCTACGGAAACCTCGGCTTACCTCTCAACGATCTTGTCTATCTCCAAACCTCGACCACGGCTAGTGACCCCAATGATCCATACCTCCTCCGACCAACGACCACGGCAAGTAATATGACGATCCTCCCTTCTCCAACCCTGAGCCAGCTACCCCCGACCACAACTCTGCATTCCGAATGCGGCCTTAGGTCGGTATTTCTGTATCCCCACCTCGGCCTTGCGGTTCAGTCCAGTTTGTGGCGGGCACCCATTACAGAAGGAAAGGGAGGTTTGAATGTAAACCCCAGGCAGCATGCTTGCGAGACTGGGTGGATAGTAATGTTATTGACTGTAATGGGGAAAGGAACAATGGGACCTGGTTTGGGAGGGAATATGAGAAGTTCGTCCTTAGCCATGTTAAGCTTGAAGGGCTATCCAGGCAGATATAGATAATAGGCACTCTGTATTTTTTTTAACTGGACTGCAGGTGTAAGGTAAGGTGTAGATAAATATAGTTGTGTATCATTGGCATAGAGATGAAACATGAATCCAAAGGTGTCAATGTATACACCCAGTGAGAGGGTATATATAGAGAAGAGTAAGGGGACTACAACTGAGCCTTCTAGGAACACATACAGAGTTCCACTGAGATCGAGGAAGAGTTGGCATAAGAGACACCTGAAGGAACCTGAGAGGTAAATCAGGAGACAGCAGTGCCACAATGCCAAGAGAGTGAAGCAGGTGTAGGAGAAGAGGTGGTCAACAGTATCAAAAGCTAAGAGGTCAATAAGAATAATAATGGAGTTGGTTCCTTGATTTGGCAATATGGGTCATTAAAAAGAAAAAGAAACCTGGTGCCAAATATTCAATGGAAAGTCCTGTATTCCTCATGGGATCCACACACTTGAAGCAGCAAGGCATAAACACGCGATGTTAGGACCGAGTCCTCTTGGCGCAGATGGTATCCTTGCAGAGTTGAAGTTCTGCTCAGCCGCGACTCGAGTCCAAAACCGCCCTTCAGGTATTCCCAGGAACAGTGCCGGTGACGGAGGCTAGTTCGTGGGGTACACAGCTCTACACCACGTGTGGCCGCTATCCTCACTTCCTCCTCCGGTTTCACAGGCTATCTCTGTGCGCGAGTGTGCCCGTGCCCTTAAAGGGACAGTTAGTGCGTTCTGAAGCGCGAGTGTGCCCGTGCCCTTAAAGGGACAGTTAGTGCGTTCTGAATGCCGGGAGCTAGCAAATGTAAAAAGGCTCCAAACCAAATGTCCCATATACGTCCAGTACCAAACTCAAAGTGACTGTGTCACCTGCCCTACGCGTTTCGTAGACGTTACTCTACTTCCTCAGGGGCTACA